>JAANYP010006509.1:0-203747 GCA_020465985.1 Centrapalus pauciflorus
TAAATTCTATCATAATGGTAATACATTCAATTAAAATCATTATGACACTTTATACCGACAATCCCATTTCATTAATTGATACTTTAAGTAGATTCAGTTAATCACAACACAAAACACATTGGTCCCCATCTTCGGGAGATTCAGTCACCTGATCCATAAGGTTTCACCTCGACCTCACTTAAGGAGACTCAATCCACATGACTCACCCACTTAAGGAGTCTCAGTTCACATGATCCATAAGGTTTTCACCTCGACCTTCACTTAAGTAAACGCATCCACATGAGTCACCATTGGTCTCACCTCGACCCTCATTTTAAGGATACTCAATTTCACATGATTCATAGGTTTTCACCTTCGAACTCTACTTAAGGAGACTCAATCCACATGACTCACCACTGTCTCACCTTAGGCCTCCATTTAAGGAGACTCAGTTTACCTGATCAATTTCTTCATGAATGGCCCAAGTTTCTCGCCACGACGTCGACGAGAGAGAACGTGCCAATGTCTCTCCACAATTCATCTCTTATTCCCATACACCACACATCATACTTATCACACAGTTCTTCACCAATCGAACGACCCGATAATTCCACATTTTTACATATGATAGGCATGTATAAATGTGATGCAACAATTTAAGAACATATGCACATTGCCATTAAATGGATAAATGAACAAGTAAGGGTACTTACTACGATAAGCTACGATCCAATTCCTCGATCTCAATTTGGTACAATTACTTTTGTACAATCCTCAAGTCTGCATTTTGTTCCAATAACTCCTTAGAACTGATTTAATGCTTTTATTAAGTACACTGACAGAAATATGTGACGAAACCTCTCGAAACGATGTTTAAACCAAAGGGGTGATAAACCCATTTTTATCTCTGAAGTTAAATTCACTCTTTCATAGATAGATATAAGGAATCAAATATGAAGACATGAAAAAAAACGACGCTAAAAACAAGAGTTAAAAAAGCTCAAACCGAAGTAAAAACAATGCACTATGCAAACATTAGGGTTTATTCACCGAGTCGACCCAAGAATGCGCATACTAACAGAACCACTTGACGCGCCGAGTTAAAATCGGCACGGTCGATTCAACCCGTGCAGGCCATTTTAAATCCAAAAATTTACCCTTTTACCCCAAAAATCTCAATCAAAACTGTGACACACCTATAATATAAAAACCGATTTGTACACTTACACATCCATTACAACCCGAGGCTATAACTATTCTAAACCCAACAACATCAAATCATACAAATCTATGCTTGGTTTGTTTGAACTCAAAAAGTTACTCAAATAATACCATGCATTGCCTTTGGCTGGATTCCTCCACCATCTCATGATTGAACTTCAAGTATTGATTCTAAAAATGATTACAGACTATGTTCAAACACACAATTCTTATTTGTGCTTGTTCCCATGGGTCACAAACCCTACCAAAATTCCTCACAAAACATATTACCTCAAATTGACCATGCAAACACCTTTTTTTTTAATCCCACTTTCCATCAACTTGTTTGAAAGCAAGGTCGAGCCTCATTGTTGTATTTTTGGACACTGTGGCAAATCTTCAGGAACATTGTGTGTAATGTTGAATGAGAAAATGACAATAAACTTCAAGAACCTTTATTCTAAGTATGGGTCCGATTTAACTTGACACATTTAGTCGTTGAACTTTGCCTTCACTCAAATAAGTATATAACTTCTCATATGACCACCAATACTTTTATACACAACAAAAATAAGCTCATTTCAGTTTAGACAATTTATCCAATTGGTTGACCAATAACATGGTCCACATTAATAAGTTGAAATACGTAATATCTTAAAATCCAAATTACTAAATTAAAATTCAAGAACGGGATGCTACTCTACGAAAAATAATAAAAAAAATTTTTAAACCAAATTATCCATACCGAAAATAAAGATTAATAATTAAGAGGAAATTTCGTAAAAAACCAATCAGCTACAAGTTTATTTTTTGATTAAGTCCCTCAAACATTTTTTTGTTTGATAGTCCCTTAACTAAATAAAAATCACGATTTAGTGTTTTTTCCAAGATAAGTACCGGTGACCTGTTGAGCGGGTTGCAATTGCTGATGTGTGATTTTATAAATCGATGATTTTTTTCGATTAGTCCTCCAACTAAATTATCTTGTCTATAAATCCTTAACTAATTATTTATCTTATAATCCCTCAACTAATTTTTTGTCACATAAATCCCTATATCTTGATAAAACTCAGTTATTTGTTATTTTATCAATTTAGTGATAGTTCAATTGATACTCACGTCACCATACGTGGATGCAAAAAAATAAACAAAATCTACATCAAAATGATCATTTTTATTGTTTAATGTTTTATCGCGGATGAACTAGTTAAATATAATTAAAACTTGGTCTAGACAAACTAGGATCGAACTAATCATCATGTATGTTTTTATATCAAACCAACTTATGTACCCGGATAACGAACTCTTAAATTTTTTTAAAAATAATTTTCAATAACCATCGTTGTTTTTGAAAAAAAATTATTTAAAACCAACCTATTTTGGTCTGACAAAGATCTTTTGTGAACACTTATGTCGTTGTGAACATGTGAACAACCATAAAATACTTGAATCTTATGATCTTGTGTTGAAAAAGTACCGACCCTTCTATTAACTATTAATCTTATTAGCTATATGAATTTGTGAATCCTATGATTGTCGAATCTTATGATCTTTTGATACCTATGGCATCTTGTCATAAAAAAACTACTTTGAACTTTTGAATGTTTTGAATCTTGTTGAAACACTTCTATGAACCTTTTGAATCATACATCTAGTATATACCACTGTTGTATATGAATATTATAATGTATTTTTTTATTGTTACCAATGTTACCACAATGATAAATTTTCACAATGCTCTTAATATATATATATATACTGATATATATATATATATATATTATATATATATAGTGTGGGTTCGGTCAAGAACCCCTCCTACGTGAGCGCGTAAGACCCTCGCAGCACAATTTGTACATCAAATGCACAACTTTAAAGTGTAAAAGTTTACTTAAACACCATTATTAGTTTTAAATATCAATAAATATCATGATCTAACACTAAACTACATTCAAAATATTCCATTAAATTAATAACTAAATGCAACAAATTTGAACATTATGCACAATTTTTTTAAATGCACATTCGTACATAAAGGGGTAAGTATAGCATAAGAAGCGTAAATTTTACATATTAATGCAACATTATCCAAAATATTTAATTTTAGTACAATGCACATTTATAGAGCGGAGACAAAATTTTACAGGGTTCTCACGTTCTCCACGAATAAGGGGTTCTCATGGAACCCAATCCTATATATCTATATATATATAATTATATATATATATATATACTATATATATATATATGATATATATATATATTATACGCTAGTGTCAGGTTGAATAATTAGTAAACTCTCGCATCAAGTGCACCCGAAGGGTAACCAACTAAAAACAACTTTTTAATTTTTTTTACATCATACCATGTTTATTAATGTTATACACATGATATATGAATTTCACATAGATTCACACTTTCGGTGTCTTAAAAATTTATGTGAATGCTCAATGCATATTTATGTGAATGACCATTCACATGATCTTTTTTTACCATTCACAAGATTTATGATGTTGCTCCCTTTGAAAAATAGTCTTATAATGTTGTCTTATACATGTCTATTCAAAAAAAAAATATGTGAATGATCATTCACATTAGGGTACGCTAATGAACCTGATTTTAGACAAAACATCCTTTTTTTGCCGTAGCAATGGGCAAGTCGGAAGGGTTTAATTATGGAAAAATTATATATACAAAAAACCGTCAAAGTACAAAATTTTTTCGATTAAGTTTCCATTTTTGATAAGTTTCCAAACTGCTTAAACCTTTTAATTTGGTCCGTTAACATGCTAACATGCTTAAACCTATTTTGCAAAAACTATCAAAGTATAAAAATATTTTGATTAAGTCTTCATTTCATTTTTTTTTCCTTATAAGTCCTCGAACTATTTAAACCTTTCAACTTTTTGATAAAATAATTTTTTTACACTTTTAAAAACAACGATGTTTATTTCGATAACAGAGCATGTCATGTTTGTCTAGACCAAAATAAGTTGATTTGAAAATAATATATTTTCAAAACGATGATGATTGTCTAAAAATAAAAAAAAAATTTAAAGTTCGTTATTTTGGATAACATAAGTTGGTTTGATATAAAAACATAAATGATGATTATTTCGATCCTGTGTTTGTCTAGACCATAATTTTTAAATATATTTAACTAGTTCATCCCGATTAAACATTAAACAATAAAAATGATCATTTTGATTTATCATTTTGTTTTATTTTTTTGCATCCACGTATGTGTGACGTGAGTGTCAATTGAACAATCATTTAAATTGATAAAACAACAAATAACATGAGTTTTATCAAGATTAGGGATTTATGTGCCAAAAAAATTAGTTGAGGGATTTATAAGATGAAATAATTTAGTTAAGGGATTTATAAGACAAAATAATTTAGTTGGAGGACTTAATCGAAAAAAATCATAGAATTATAAAATACACGTCAGCAATTGCAACCCGCTCAACTGGTCACCGGTAACTTTTCTTGAAAAAAAACACCAAATTCGTGATTTTTATTTAGTTAAGGGACATATCACACAAAAAAATTGATTAAGGGACAGTGGACAGGTTCTCACGACCTTTTGGTGAGAGTTCTGGGTCGTTCGATTGGTGAAGAACTGTGTGATAAGTTATTGTGTGGTGATGTGGGAATAAGAGATGAATTGTGGAGAGACATTGGCGGGTTCACTCGACTTCGTGGCGAGAGAACTTGGGCATTCATGAGATGAGATAAATTGTGATCAGATAGAAATTGTTCAGGTGAACTGAGTCTCATTAAATGGAGGCCTAGGTGAGACCAGTGGTGAGTCATGTGGATTGAGTCTCCATAAGTAGAGTTCGAAGTGAAAACCTTATGAATCATGTGAATTGAGTATCCTTAAATGAGGGTCAAGGTGAGACCAATGGTGAATCATGTGGATTGAGTTTACTTAAGTGAAGGTCGAGGTGAAAACCTTATGGATCATGTGAACCGAGTCTCCTTAATTGGGGCCGAGGTGAGACCAGTGGTGAGTCATGTGGAGTGGTGAGTCATGTGGATTGAGTCTCCTTAAGTAGAGGTCGAGGTGAAAACCTTACGGATCATGTGAACTGAATTTCCCGAAATGGGGACGGAGGTGATTCTGTTGTGTATTAATGTGAATCCCATTTACTTAAATATCAATTATGAAAATGGATTGTCGGTATAAGTTCATAATGATGTTAATTGAATGTATTGCATTATGATAATGATATGTTAGAATAATTTAACAAATATGAGAAACTCACTAAGCTCTTATAGCTTAATATTCAGTTGTAAATGTTTGGATTGGATAAATGCAAGAAAGTTACCGAATATTCTAACAAGTAGAGTTGTGAAGCGGATCAAAGTGTGGGGAAAGGTTAAGTGAAGAAATTCTTGTGTTTGTAAGTTTTGTTAAAACAAGGCTTATATTAAGTCTATAAAAACTATGTTTTGGACATACAACCTTTGGGAAGGACGGTTGTAATAATGTATTTTAAAATATGTGATCTTTTGTAGACTCTTAAACTTCAATTTATGTTGTCCATTTTGAGTCGCACACATCACTCATATACTCGCACTGTCTATTATGCATAGGCATGGCAAAAAAAAAACCCAACCCCGACGGGAAACCCGTAACTCGACCCCGATTTGACCGGGGATGGGGAATCCGCGATTTAAAATAATGGGGATGGGGCGGAAATGGGAGACACTTTAATCCCCGATCCCGAACCCGACCCCGGTTATAAATTGTGTTTTAATATCAATTATTATATATATATATATATTTAACTTTGCAATGTAAATTATTCATTACATTTTATATAATATATTAAATATCATTGTATATGACTTTTCTATAGTTTAAAATACTACTGTTATTTTTCATTTTATTGGTTTTATAAATGTTTTTACATCCATTTCTTTGTTTTAGTTTTATTACAAATTATACGTTATATATGTAAATACCTCAAATATGTTTGAATTAATTTTTTAAATGTTTATTTACATATATTATTCTACTAAATTACTATTTATAGTTAAAACTTAAATAATCTTTAGGAACTTGAAAAACCCGATTCCCTGACGGGGCTCGACGGGGATGGGAATAGAAACTCATTCCCCGCCGGGGATGGGGGAGAGGATTATAAAGCGGGGATGGGATGGGAACTCAGATCCTCGTCCCGTCCCATTGCCATCCCTAATTATGCATGTATAAAACTAGTGTTGTGGTTGCCCGCGCGTTGCTGCGGGTATCCGTAAAAATATGTAGTTTTTATCGCTTAAGTTAAAATATGATGTTAAGAAATAGAATATAATTTAATGATAACAACAACGTAACTACATTTGTGTATTTAAGCATTAGTGGGTTACATGTTATTTTTTATGAATTTGGTATTATTTAATTGATGATTTTTAAAGTATATTGTTTTTTTAAGGTTTTATATGCAAATGGTTTCGTCTCTCAATGTTATTTTTTACCAATAAAGTCCTCTAGGTTATTGTTTTCTTTTGGGTTTTCGGAAAAAAAAATTGTTTTTTTTTTCATAATCAGTCCCGTATTTTCCACAAAATGCCAACATGCCACGAAAAGCCCTCAAATTTAATGATTTTTTTTGTCAAAAAATGAATAACTCCAAAAATCACAAACAAACATATAACTTACAGATTTTATTGGTAAAAAGTAAAACGAAAAGGCTATAACGCAAAAATATGAAAAAGATGTTGGTTTTTTTTTTCATATTAAACCCTTCACAAAAATCATGAATAACAAAAGTTGATGTTTTATATACGTCTTGTGAGACAAAAGGAAAAAACAAACGACAAAACAAAAGGAGTCACTGTTATTTAATTTTTTAAGTTGAGGTGGAAGCAGAAATTTTTATTATTTAAATATTTAATCAATTTTTTGATTAAATATTGAAGAAGTTGATGTACAAACTGAATACTTTTATTTACAAATATAAAAATATAAGAAATGTTGAACTCAATATTTATTAAGTTTTAAAAAAGTTCATTGTTTCACTCGTTAAAAAAATTAAAAAGTGTAATAAATCGTCATTTTTTCTTTTCGGAAAAATTTATAGCTGGATTAGTTGATTTCCCGTTCGGTTAAATTAAAAACCAGAGTTCTTTATTTTTTTCGAGCGAAAATATTTAAAATTAAATCAGTTGGCGTTAGTTTCATTCATTTAAATTTAATATGGTTCACCATTTCATCTAAGCAAAAATATTTAAACTAATATGGCTAGTCATTTTTTCGTTTGGTTAAATTGCAAATCAAAGTTATTAAATGTTTTTTTCCGGTCAAAAACATTAATAATTAAATAAAGTGGTTTTTCATTCGTTTGATTAAATTGAAAACCGAAATGGTTCGCTGTTTTTTTCGAGCGAAAATATTTAAAATTAAAATAACAAACATTTCAATTTTTCCAGTGAAATGGCTAACCAAATAGGAAAAAAACAATCAAATTTAAGTATTTTGGAAGGATAAAACGAATAACCATTTTGATTTTCGATTTAACCAAAAGTAAAAAACAACCAAACAATCTAATTTTTAATGTTTTAGTAGAAAAACGATGTACCATTTTGATTTCCAATTTAACGAAATGAAAAAACGACAAACCAAATTAATTTGAAATAGTTTTTAATTGATTAAAAATATTAATATTTTTATACCTATTTGTTTTATTTAAATAAGGAGTTGTTAATAATTTTTAATTAGAATGGTAAAAAATATAAACAATTTTTAGTTAAAGTTAATAGATAAGAAACAATGTTGAATGTAAAGTTGTAAACCTTGATAATAATAACTAATTTTGAAAAATTAAAAGTCTAGGGACCAAATCCAAAATTTAATACAAACTATAGGGGCTGATTCTGTAAATTCTGGAAATTAAGAAAACGACACAGTATGCACCAAAACGGTGCGTTTTACAATGTCTAATGTTAGTTTTTACAATTAATCAAAATCACATTCTGAAATGCACAATAACTTTAAAAATAAAAATAAAAATAACAAAAATGTGATTTATTTAAAACTTCAGTAAGTTACACAAATGGTCAATCGGACGGTCCAAAATTTGGATTTTGGATGACCAATATTTGAAGCTATATATTGAGGGCAATTTGACTCTTTAAAATAGTTCGACATATTCAAATGAAACGTCAATAAGTTTTCTAATTGGAATGAAAAAACTGTCATCTGAACACAATTTATCAATGATATTACTTAGATTGATGTGTTTTCATTAGTATATTTTTCAAATTAAAAAAAATTAATATGTTGCTCAAAATTAATACGTTGCCTTTTTTTGTAATTCAACATTTTTGTTTGCGTTATAAATTTTTAAACGATATTTATATCCTAGGTTTATTTTTCTTAATAATTTATTTATATAAATATTAAACGTTGTCTAATTTTTAAGGCTTTTGTGTTTTATTATTGAATTCATTAAAATTTATATACTAAAGTTTAATATTCATACTGTTATTATCAGCAATTATTTTTATTAGTGGATAATTTTCTATGTATTTTATCTCACCAATATGACCCTATTTATACAAGATAGATACGTGATAATCCTATCAATATTGCAACAAACTATGAGATAATTATGGACATGATTTAGTCTAATTATAAAAAAGATACAATGTTTATCTAATAATTTTTTATATTTTATTTAGAATTTTATCTATGATTATTATGCGATCTTCAATTTTTCAATAAGGCTTTTAAAATTATTTTGTTTGTAATTCATATCGATTTTTCATAAAAACATAAATATTAATCGAATTAAATGCACAACGTAAGTTTTTTAAAAATTACGAATTCCGTACACAGATAATAAAGTAAAACATAAGATAAGTAACATGAAAACATTAAAAATTATACCTTTGACACGGTCAAGCGACGCCAAGTAGGCAACCTAAAACACGAAGAATGGTAATAAACACACATAAATGTGTGTGTTGTTTCGGCCGAGCAACACCAATACACCCAAATAACTTTTGTTAACAATGTGTTGTATATTGTGTCACACACATAAATATGTTTGGCCGTGTGTGTGTGTGTGTCTATATATATATAATATCTTATATACCCAACTTAAAATTTTAATATCACATATATCTCTTCTAAACATCATAATATCATATATATATATATATATATATATATATATATATATATATATATATATATATATACCCAGTTTTAATAATTAATATCACATATAGCCCTCTTAAACTTCATTAATATCATATATACCCAAATTCATTAATTTAATTATTTTAGAACATTTAAAACTCATATTTAATATTGATTATTAATTAATGACCATTATACCCTTACTTATTTCAATTCTTCTTTCCACTAAACCTTTAAAATATCATATTTATTAAAACTGAATTAAAAATATCATATCCCTTTATATAATTTTATATAATTTATTTTTGTAAACTTTACTATGTAAATTCTTCATAGTAAAAATAATTAACATTAACATAAAAAATTGTATTATATTTTTGCTCGTTTGTAATCAAATCGTGTCGTCTTATTATATTTTCTTGTTTGTTTTTTTCCTACAGTTTTCTATATACAATTAACTAATCATATATTATGTTCTACCCTTTCTTTTTCTTTTTAAATTTACTAGTTTATAACTCACGTATTACGTGGATATTTTTAATTAAATTTATTTACATAAAATGTATATGAGTAAAAATAAAAACATACAAAAATAATAATTGTGTTTATTTTTTATTACTTACAGATTAAAAAATAGAGTATATTTATCTTTTTTAAAAACATTAAATTGTATTTATCTTTTGTTTTTTATAAGTTGTAATTATACTTTTGGTGAACGTAGAGGTGACACGTGACATTTGATGTTTTCCTTTATTATACATAATAATAATAATTTCCACAACTAATTTAAATTTTTACATTTGGATCTAATTATGATTATTATGGATAATAATAATAGATATTTATTTTAGGTAAATATTAATTTTAAATGTTACAAAATAAAATTTATTACTAATTAATTAATGAAAAAAAATAAAGTCAAAATTTAATGCAATTATGTTAAGGTGTTAAATTTGGAGAAAGAGGTTGAAAAATAAAATTTTCTTGTATTGTAGAAGTGACATATGACATGAATTGTTTTGTTTTATTATAATATATAGGTCAATCAACCCATTTATTACGTGGGTTGATTTAGAAAATATATATTTTTTATATTTTAATAAATTATTAAAAAATTTATATATAATTAAAATAAAAAAAATTGAAAGCTAGTTAAATTAAAGATAAAAAGATACTTACTTGTTTGATATTAAATAAAAATATATTATTATGTTGTATTATTAAAAACAGATAATATGTGTTTGAAAAAATTGTTTCCTTTAATTTTTATTAACTTCAAATATGAAATATCAATGTAAGAATTAAAAAAATTCAATTATGTGAATGTGTATATATTTTGAAAATGATAAAATATAAAAATGAAATATCTAATAATCAACAATCAAAATTTATCATATTCACAATTGAATTTTTATCAATTAAATTTTAAATCTTGTTAGCAAAATAATTAACAAAAATTTTTAACTTTATTTACTACACTTCTACATTTAAATCCAAATTTTTTACATTTGAATTTAACTATGATCATTAAGGATAATAATGACACATATTTATTTTAGGTAAATATTAATTTAATATTAACTAAATTAATGAAAAAATTAAAATCAAAATTTAATGTAATTAAGTTAAGGTAGTAAATATAGAAAATGAATTAAATAAATGGCATAGGTATAATTATTGATTTTAATTAAGGGTATAAAAGACATTTCATAACTAATTATGAGTTGTCATTAATCTGGATCATTGATTTCTTTACATCCAATGGTCCAGAAACCCCACGTGGTTTTCTTATTTTATATAGTATAGATAGTCGTTTTGCTTTTTTTTTTTTAATTTAGTATATATATCTTTTGTTTTCTATATACTTTAGGTGTCGTTTGTTTTTAAAGATATTATAGCGATAAGGTCTTTTTTCATGTTTGCGAAGGTCTTCAGAAGAAAAGATGATACAAAGGTCTTCAAGCTAAATAAAGAAGACCATTTGTTTTTTAAATTAGAAAAATTGTCTTTTTAGTTATAATGTAATAACTTCTCTCTTCTCTCTTAAAGCGGCTAGGGTTGAAAGGGTTTCTCTCAAAAAGACAATGTTTTTGTCTTTAGCAAATAAGCAAATAAAAGATCTTAAAACGTATTTTGTCTTTTCGTAAACAAACAGGCTTCAATGCTTTTTGCTTCCCGGTTGCAGACATTTGGGCCCAAAAATTGGTTATCAACTGATTTGTCTTTAGTCAATCAATTTAATCCATCGCCAATTAATTATAGTTTTCTAATTCCAAGTGGGTGACGCTTTCATAATATAAGAGTTTGGTAAAATTTATCATCGTTCTTTACTTGCTTAAGTTAGTTTGATTCGATTTTGCTTTAATTAGTTTGGTTCATATAATTTAGTTGTCGTTACTTGCTTGCTTTAGTCGTTTAGTTTAATTCTTGTTTGCTAAAATTAGTTTTTATTTTAATCTTAAAAATCCAAAAATATTAGTTTAACTTTTTATTCTTGTGTTACTTAGTTTGCTATAGTTATCCTGTTAGTTAATTTTAAGTATTGTCTTTAGTTGATAACTTCCTCAAAACGTCAAAAATAGCTAAATATTGGTTTAGGTTGTAGTATTTGAGTCTCCAATCTTTATTCCGTTCCCTGAGATCGATAAATCCTGGGTGATTCTTAAAGCTATATTGCACACGATTGGTACACTGCCAGTTGTGTAATTTATACTTTGGGTTCATTTAGATATTAAAACCTGAGGTGTGTTTTGCACGCGTCAGATATCGGTACCAGTATTTTCGATATCGGACCGGCTAGAACCAGATTTTTTTTATTTTATCACACAAAGCTAATAATGATATCAAAACTAGAAAACAAATTTATATCAAAGCAAATAAATAAAGTTAAAATCAAAACAAAATAATAAAGTTAATATCAAAACCAACTATAAATGTTACTATTTAAACAATAAGAAAAGTTAATATTAAAATTGATAAACAAAGCTAATCATCCGTGTATATATATCGGCAAAGATTTAATATATATTTAAATGTCAACGTAAATATATGTTTATATGTGTGTGTGTAAATT
The DNA here is from genome assembly GCA_020465985.1 of Centrapalus pauciflorus. NCBI lineage: Eukaryota > Viridiplantae > Streptophyta > Magnoliopsida > Asterales > Asteraceae > Centrapalus > Centrapalus pauciflorus. Next base: position 12,408 of record JAANYP010006509.1, read on the forward strand.
GGTAATAAAAATAACAAATGTCAGTATTAAATATATGTTTTCTAATCGGCCCTGTACCGGTACCAAACTGGATAATACCGAATTTTTTGAGACATAATATTAGTAGCGAGTACCGAACCGATTATAGAATTTCGGTACCGATACAGTATTGGTCCCGGTTCGGGAAATCGGTAAAAAATCTCACCCCTTACCCAAGTCACAAGATTAAAAAATCAATGGTTGTGATCAAAAGAGGAAAAAAAAACATGTGCTTCTCCTTTTTTTTAACTGCAATGGTATTTTTGAAATAACAGCGATCATTAATCACACTTATAAAATGATCATTCACCATAGTTGTTCAACATTCACCATTCACTTTGGTTATTTGGTCATTCACTAAACTTATTTACCTGTCACATCCTTGTTTTAAACATGCTTACTTAATCCCAGGAATAATAACGCTTGCATAAAGCTAAATAAAATATTACAATAAGTCATGCACTACACGTGCTACAAGGTTACAGTGCTAAGTTGCTAAAAACATCACAATATAAATAAAAGCAGCTACCCAGAAACCCAAGGCACCATAAAGCTATACCACAAGCTGAAAGTGAGCTAAGTCCTCTGGGTTGATCAGAAAATAGACCTAAGCAGAAGGTCCAGCTTGCTCTTTGCCTTTTCCTGTAAAAATTGTGAGTAGCAACTGTAAGCTAATTGCTTAGTGAGTAAACAGATATTCATGAATGCATGTAAAATATGTGGCGAAAGTGCCTATAAAGGCTTGTTATGCTTGCTTGCTTGCTTAATACCCAGAAAGAATGCTTGCACAATTGAGACATTTCACGCAGAAAGGAGATGCCACCACTAGGGGTTACCGCTTCCGATGATCAGTCGGTATTACGGGGCTAGCTACCCGCATAATGCTTGGGATAGTGGTGAGCATCAGAATTGCTTGCTTGCTAAGTATAATGCTTATGAAAATGCACAAAGAAACGCTCAAACAAAGCTTGCTGTATAGTATGCAGAAATAATAAGCAGATAGCAAATAAATATGCACATTAATAGATCAGGTGTAAGATCCGGCTAAGCTGGGCATCACCTGTACCACAGTGTTCGCCTTCACTCACAAAAGTCTATTGAATTCCAAAGAAGTCATATAGAAGCAATTTATGTCTCAATTTCATATAAAACATGTAAACAAGAATAACTGTTACTCACAGTACTGAAAATGCTTGCACTGGCTTTTCTATGCTTTTAATTGCTCTGAACGCTTGCACTTGCTTATCTAGGCTTAATATATTCTGGCACTGGCTTTGACTCGCAACTGGGCTAAACGACTTATGTATAATATCTGAAGTTTAATATTACAGAACATATGCTAAATTAATAATGCTAGTTCAATATTCCAACATCTACAAACCATAACTTCTAGCTAAATATTTTGCTAATTATTTTGTTAATTCATTTGTTGCTCATGTGTTTTATCAATTAAATTCGAATTTATAGGGAAGGGTTTCGAATTTGATGCTCAAATTCGAACATATGGAGTTAAATTCGAAAACAAACTCGAACAGGAGGTTAAATTCGAATTCATGATGCTAAATTTTAATCATAACTCGAACAGGGGATTAAATTCGAACCTACAGTTCGAATTTAGCTCTATTCGAGCTTGTTCTTGGCATTTCGAGTTTGTTCGTGTTTTGCAGCTTTTAAACATGCATTTTCAAGTCTAAAAATCATAAATAAGCTAAGTAATAAGCCTAGGTTCGATTATATCGTACATAATCTAACAGAATCGAGCTAAAACTCAAGCTAAATAGCTTAAAATCGAACCAAAAGTGGAAATATAAAGCTTTCTTCAAAACCGAAAATGCAGAAAACGAGAATGACGATTTTTACCTCAAATCCGTATGAAATCGTACATGCAATAGTAGATCCGCGTAGTACTCTTCGAGATCTTTCCGATGACGTATAGAACTCGAGATTTGGCCGGTCGGTTTGGTACAAAAGTTAGAGAGAATTTCGGGCTAGAGAGAGAGTCTCTCAAATTGCTAGATGGATTTTGCAAAAAGTGAGGAGATGAACACCCCACTCCTATTTATACTAAAATTTGGAATTACATCATTTTATGCAAATTGCTCAAAATACTTAAAATAAAAATACAAATAAAAAGCAAGGTGTTATAGTATGAGCCCAACACGCTTGCACTTCGTCCTCGAAGTACCTAAGGCTCAAACAGATGCGGATATCGAACTCTCATGTCTTGCTCAGATTCCCAGGTCTGAGAAGTTCCGTGAGAAGTTCTCCATTGCACCAACACCATTGCTACTTCTCGATTTCTTAACTTCTTCATATTTGTCTCTAGGATGACCTCAGGCTCGTCACATTGCAGCTTCTCGTTGATCTTGTAGCTCAGATGATCAGCCCATTTTTGGCTTTCGTTTTCATTACACTTCCTTAGCTGCGAGACGTGAAATACGGGGTGTATGTTGGACAGTTCGCTTGGCAAGTCTAACAGATAAGATTGAGCTCCAACACGTTCGATGATCTTGAAAGGACCAACGAATCGTAGTGCTAACTTGTCGCGCTTGCCGAATCTGAACACACCTTTCATCGGCGAGACTTTTAATACAACATAGTCATCCTTCTGAAATTCCAATGGCTTATGGCGTCGGTCATGATACGACTTCAGTCGAGATTGAGCAGTTTCCAATCGTTGGCGTATAATTCGAATCTTGTCATTAGTCTGTTGAAGTAGCTCGGGACCGGCGATTGGTGCTTCACCGGCTTCATGCCAACACGTAGGCGTTCGGCACTTGCGTCCGTATAAGGCTTCAAAAGGTGCGGCTTTGATGGATGAATGGTAACTATTGTTATAAGAAAACTCTGCTAATGGCAAGTGGTCGTCCCAATTACCGCTAAACTCAAGAACACATGCCCGCAGCATGTCTTCGAGTGTAAGGATCGTGCGCTCACTTTGGCCATCAGGCTGCGGATGATACACTGTGCTCATTCTGATCTTAGTGCCTAATCCATCTTGTAATGCACTCCAGAACCTCGAAGTGAACCGGCTGTCGCGATCTGAAACAATTGACAGAGGCACTCCGTGTCGAGTAACGATCTCGTCTATATACAACTTAGCCAACTTCTCCAATGAGTAGTTCTCGCGAATTGGAATGAAATGAGCGACTTTGGTTAGACGATCCACAATCACCCATATTGCATCGTGCTGTCTTCGCGTAATAGGAAGCTTTGTCACGAAATCCATTGTGATATGATCGAACTTCCACTCGGGAATCGGTAGAGGCTGAAGACTGCCATAAGGCTGTTGATGCTCCGCTTTGACTAATCGGCATGTAACACAATTATCGACATATTGGCCTACGTCTCTTTTCATACCGGGCCACCAATACTCAGCTTTTAGATCGTTGTACATCTTGGTGCTGCCAGGATGTACCGAGAAGTTAGAACAGTGAGCTTCTGAAAGAATTTTCTGTCGAATATCTCCAAATTTGGGAACCCAAACGCGATTCTTGAAAAGTTTTAAGCCACAAGGGCTATCGGTTAAGAACTGAAGTTGCCCTTTCATATCCTCAGAGTTGAGGTTTTCTTCTTTTAGGGCTTCGGCTTGAGCAACGAGAATTTCATCAATCAGAGTAGATGAAAACGAAGTATGAGTCAGAGTATAGAAACATTTATCAGAGTAAGATTTACGACTCAATGCGTCGGCCACCACATTCGCTTTGCCAGGGTGATACAGAATCTCACAGTCATAGTCTTTGATGAGTTCCATAGAGCGTCGCTGGCGCATGTTAAGCTCCTTCTGACTGAAAATGTACTTAAGGCTCTTGTGATCCGTATACAGCTGCCATATGTGGTGCCGTAGAGATAATGTCGCCACGTTTTCAACGCGAAAATTACGGCAGCAAGTTCAATGTCATGAGTCGGATGACTCTTTTCATGATCCTTAAGTTGGCGAGAAGCATATGCTATGACTCTGCCTCTTTGCATCAGAACACACCCAAGCCCTTGATATGAAGCATCGCTGAAGACCACAAAGTCTTCATTGCCTTCGGGTAAGGTCAGAATAGGCGCTTCGGTGAGTTTCTGTTTTAAAGTTTGGAAGTCGGTCTCTTGAGCTTCTTCCCAAATAAAGGGAACATTCTTGCGAGTAAGGGATGTATGAGGCATAACTAATTTTGAGAAGTCCTTAATGAATCGACGGTAGTAACCCGCCAATCCCAAGAAACTTCGGATCTCAGTAGCTGATTTGGGAGCTTCCCAATTTTGAATGACTTCTATCTTAGAAGGATCCACAGAGATTCCTTCACCAGATATCACATGACCAAGGAATTGTATCTGATAAGATACAAGATTTGCAAGTTAACGCTGAGCATGAAATTTAAGAAAAGATAAGCTTAAAATGAAAAATCGAGATTGTAAGCACCTGTCGCAGCCAAAATTCGCATTTAGAGAACTTGGCGTAAAGTCGCTCTTTGCGCAGCAACTCTAGCAGCTCTCTAAGATGCACAGCATGCTCAGCTTCGGTTTTCGAGTAGATGAGAATATCGTCTATAAAGACGATAACAGACTTATCGAGCATTGGTCTACAAACGCGGTTCATCAGATCCATGAACGCCGCAGGAGCGTTTGTAAGGCCAAATGGCATAACAAGAAACTCGTAATGCCCATATCTAGTACGGAAAGCTGTTTTGGCGACATTAACTTATCACACAAGATGTTTGTAAGGCCAAATGGCATAACAAGAAACCCGCCAATGTCTCTCCACAATTCATCTCTTATTCCCACATCACCACACAATAACTCATCACACAGTTCTTCACCAATCGAACGACCCAGAACTCTCACCAAAAGGTCGTGAGAACCTCTCCACTGTCCCTTCCCAGTCCACATTCCGACACATAATTCCACAAATTTTACATATGATAGGCAATGTATAAATGTGATGCAACGATTTAAGTAACATATGCACATTGCCATTAAATGGATAAACGAACAAGTAAAGGGTACTTACTACAATAAGCTACGATCCAATTCTCGATCTCAATTGGTACAATTACTTTTGTACAATCCTCAAGTCTCATTTATGTTCCAATATATCCCTTAGAACCTGTAACATAATGATATAGTGCTTTTATAAGTAATCTGACACGAAATATCTGACGGAACCTCATCGAAACGATGTTAAACCAAAGGGTTTGATAAACCCATTTTTTATCTGTGAAGTTAAGTTCACTTCTTTCATAGATAGATAAAGGAATAAATGTGAAGGTTAAGTGAAGAAATTCTTGTGTTCGTAAGTTTTGTTAAAACAAGGATTATATTAAGTCTATAAAAACTATGTTTTGGACATATAACCTTTGGGAAGGATGGTTGTAATAATGTATTTTAAAAGATGTGATCTTTTTTAGACTCTTAAACTTCAATTTATGTTGCCCATTTTGAGCACACATCAATTATGCATGTATAAAATTAATCAAAATCACATTCTGAAATGCACAATAAATTTTAAAAAAACAAAATAAAAATAACAAAAATGTGATTTATTTAAAACTTCAGTAAGTTACACAAATGGTCGATCGGACGGTCCATCATTTGGATTTTGGATGACCAATATTTAAAGCTATATATTGAGGGCAATTTTGACTCTTTAAAATAGTTCGACATAGTCAAATGACACGTCAAAAAGTTTTCTATCTGAATGAAAAAATTGTCATCTCAGTGCAATTTATCAATAATATTACTTAGATTGATGTGTTTTCAATAGTATATTTTTCAAATTGAAAAAAATTAATATGTTGCCCAACATTAAAAAAAAATATAATGCGTTACCTTTTTTGTAACTCAACATTTTTGTTTGCGTTATAAAATTTTAAACTATATTTATTTCCTAGGTTTATTTTTCTTAATAATTTATTTATATAAATATTAAATGTTGTCTACTTTTTAAGGCTTTTGTGTTTTATTATTAAATTCATTAAAATTTATATACTAAAGTTTAATATTCATACTGTTATTATATAGCAATTATTTTATTAGTGGATAATTTTCTGTGTATTTTATCTCATCAATATGATCCTATTTATACAAGATAGATACGTGATAATCCTATAAATATTGCAACTAACTATGAGATAATTATGGACATGATTTAGTCTAATTATATAAAAGATACAATGTTTATGTAATAATTTTTTATATTTTATTTAGAATTTTATCTATGATTATTATGTGATCTTCAATTTTTCAATAAGGCTTTTAAAACTATTTTGTTTGTAATTCGTATCAATTTTTCATAAAAACATAAACATTAATAGAATTAAATGCACAACGGAAGCTTTACAAAAATTACGAATTCCGTATATGGATAATCAAGTAAAACATAAGATAAGTAACATGAAGGTATTAAAAATTGTACCTTTGACACGGCGAGCGACGCCAAGTACGCAACCTAACACACGAAGAACGGTAAAAAATACACACATAAATGTGTGTGTTGTTTCGGCCGAGCAACACCAACACACCCAAATAACTTTTGTTAACAATGTGTTGTATATTGTGTCACACACATAAATGTGTTGGCCGTATCATATATATATATATATATATATATATATATATATATATATATATATATATATATATATATATATATATATATATATATATATAGATGGGATCATTGCAGAACCTAATTTTAGTGTAGAACTGTAGAACCAATATCGTCCATAGATTAGAATAATCTAATGGTCTTGATTAAAAGAGTTAAGTTTGGAATTAGTGAAAAAAAGATTGGTAATAGTGATATTTTAATTCTTGAAGGGGTAAAAAAGGAAAAGATTGGAAATAGCAAAAAGATTGACATTAGCAAAATAAATATTTTTTTTCTTTAAATTAAAATAACATTAATATTATTAATTTTTAAATCAAAAAAATTATACCATAAAAACGAGAATTTTATACTCTTTAAAACGAGACCGGTCATGATATATTTTTTTCGAAAAAATTTTACGTGTTTATTTTTCGTAAAAAAAAATTACCCAGACCACGATGCAATATATCATGGTGAGATAATGAGATCATTCGCTATCGAATGAACACTTTGATATCGTATATTTAACGTCAATGCAACACTGCATATACACTCATTATTAACAGAGCTAAAATAATAATCACAATTAGTAGTCAAAGTTGGTGAATTTAACGAGAACGGTTATGATATATATTTTTTATTTTTCGTAAAAAAAAAATTTACCCAGACCACGATGCAATATATCATGGTGAGATCATGAGATCATTCGATATCGAATGAACACTTTGATACCGTATATTTAACGTCGATGCAACACTGCATATACGTTCATTATTAACAGAGATAAATAATAGTCAAAATTAGTAGTCAAAGTTGGTGGATTTAACGAGAACGGTCATGAATATATTTTTTTGAAAAAAAATTTACGTGTTTATTTTTCGTAAATTTTTTTTACCCATACGACCATTCGATGTCGAATGAACACTTTGATATCGTATGATTAACGTCGATGCAACACTGCATGTCCATTATATATTAAAAGAGTAAAAAAAAAAAGTCAAACTGGACAGTCAAACTTGGTAGGCTGCTATATAATTCAATGTTAATTGTATAATTACCATCTTATCCCTAGTGTTATATTATAATCTAATGGTTTAGATTGGTTCTATGGTTCTGCACTAAATTAAGGTTCTGCAATGATCCCAACCCTATATATATATATATATATATATATATATATATATATATATATATATATATATATATATATATATATATATATATATATATATATATATATATATATATATATATATATATATATATATAAAATTAAGAGTTTTAATTTTAATAAAACTCTAATATAATAATATAATATATATATTAATAATTATTTTTATTATTTTAACCTTTTATAAATATGTGAATTCATATTTCTAGCAATTCATAACAACATTAAACAATATATGAACAATTATAACAATCTAACACAATCTATTGAATGATTAAGAGAAGAATATTACATTTGGTTCATGGCTTTCTTGCAAAGCAAACTTCTATTCTCTCTCTAGATCCGTATCCACTTTCTATTCTGTTCGATCCCCTCCTGATGCACCCCTGAACTATATCAAAATATTGTTTTCAACTCTACTTATAATTGTACCCAACAATCTCCCCCTTAGAGATGAAAACAATTTTTTCATTTAAAGTTCTCTGTTCAGGTTAATTCTTATCTTGAATCTTCTTCTTTTCTATGATCTCTGAATCTTCTGATTTAGAAACTTCTTCTTTATTGTCTCTCTTTGATCTTCTCATCTCTTCTTTTCTGATCTTCTCTTTTCTTGATAGGACACTCCCCCTTGAATCATGAATAGCTATTAAATCTCTTTCTTGATCAATTGTCTTGAGATGATGTAGCAATCGTCTTCAATCTACTCAACAGTTGTCTCTGAAAACTAGCTTTTCTCCCCCTCATGATGATCATAAGAAATATGAACATCATGCAAAGTATTCAGAGACATTAATGCATTGAATATACAGTAGATGAAATTCAACAAGAAATTATTACAAATTGATTTTCTCCCCTTACACTGATATCTCTCCCCCTATACAAAACAAATTTATCTCACTCCCCCTCAAATTGATACATTTTCTTTACAAAACAAAATCAAAGCTTTTCAACTTGACTTGAGGAAAATGAAACAAATTCATTTGTGAAATAACGAGTCCAGGTCCACATAGGATTCCTGTTTGCACAATAGACATAATCTATGTGACCTACTTTCAGCGCTGGCATGATGTTAACACTGGTAGGATTTCCAAATAGTCATCGTGAAATCCTTTATCATGAAAGAATCACTCATATTTGTTCCGGCTTAGTCACTTTGGACTAGCAGTTTATAGTCACACAGACTGATAGACTCGATGTGTCCTAAAAGTGTATATAATCAGCTCTAGACACAATGTGCATCAAATGAAGTGGGAGACCGGAGCAAATGTCTTCCTTGTTTCAATATCAATAATATCTGAATGACATATCGATAGAAATGTGCTATATCTCCGTGATTATTGAAACAGAAATCTTTTGAGAGATAACTGAGTAGTTGGTGGGGTTAAGTGCATGCGTCACTGGGTCCATGACGTCTTTTTCAATATCAAGTCACCTAGGGCTTGATAGATTATGTGGATTACCCAGCAGACACAGTGTAGGATAGGATTATCTTTTCTTCAAATCCTTTCTCAACTCTCAGCTCTCAGCATTTTTCAACCTAGCTCCCTCCGGCTCACTTTTCAGAATTAAATTCAGTCAGCTTTATATGAAAAGCATGATCTGATGCACCACCATCTCCTTTCAATATCAATATCCCTCTCATTTACATTTTATCTCTGCTCGACCCTGTCAGTATCCCGTGATAACTGACACTTCTCAACTAATAAACCTAAAGAACCCTCACCCGCACAATCTATAGATGGTTTGCTTCTTGGGTAGGTCTTCCGGTTCTGGTTAGACTATAGAAGCGATATTTATGCCTATCACTCAGATTGGTGCATAATCGGAGTCAGCAGAAAAATTTTCAGCTTTGAAAGGTCATGAGATATGATGAAATCCAACTTATATGGTATTGGAGATGATATGCAGATAATTTTGGGAGATATCAGAATGAAATGGAAAATCTGATATATGATATGAAAAGAATAAGATTTTCTTGAAAGAATTAGCACATGGGAGATAACAGGAGAATCCAGTATAAATTGGAAGAGTTCTAACAAAAAGAATCTCAGAAGAAATGAGATTATGAAAATCAAAGAGATTAGATCAATTAATCTCAATGATAGATTCAGAGATTCATAAAAAATTTCTTTTCAGCTCAAAAACTCTTTTTATGTGTGTGTCAAATATTTTCGTGAAAAATCACACACCGTTTTTGAAAAATGTCATCGTCAAAGTGCGTCTGAAACTCCCCCTAGAAATAAGCACACACAGTTAGTCAACTCATAAAAATGAAATCAGGAGCAAAAAATTATAAAAATAAAACTCTCTCTTTGTCAATTTCAGCTTCGGAGTTGAATTCAGGGCAAGAATTCCAGTAAGATTTGTCTCTCAGACTCGGGTTTCTGTCTGATGTAACTGAAAGCCTTTGACTCTGGTTCATTGAAGTCTGGGTTCTAGTCTGAATTAACTGGAAACCATTTTGATTTGAAACACGGGTCTTGATCTGATGTAATCAAGAGCCTATTGAAATGAAGAACGGGTCCTTATCTGAAATGATAAGAAACCTATAACCTGCAGAATTTAAGATGTCTTTGGTATCCAAACAGATTTGGATCCAGACTTGTTAGCGCTCTTGGGTACCCATTTCAAAACAGGTTTTGGTACCCACTTGTACTTGGGTTTAGGTACCCATTGCATGTTATAACTATCAGCTTCTCTTTCAAACGCAGAAAACAAATTTCTTTGAGTATGAGAAAATTGAATATCTGAATTTCTAAAGAAACTTGAATTTGAATGATCAGACTTTTGCGAACTCTTCTTTTTGAAAAACTGTCCGGTTCTTGCCTGTTTCTGATAATACTTGGTATTTTTCTGTGAAAATGTTTTCTGATTAGAATGACCAGTATTTTCAGAAACTTTAAGAAAATTTGACTTCGAAGATTCACCGGTGTAAATCTTGACCGGAAGTTGTTCAACAATTTTATCTTTGCCGCTGTGTATCTTTAACAGATACTTAAGTTTAAGATCTGAAGAAGAATCAAACTTAGCAGAGTTAGTTAGATTCACTTCACTTTCAGAAGACAAACCAGAGTGATTAACATTGGATTTTAAACACACTGAAGAAGGGGTCTTAACCTTTGACTCAGTTGATGAAGTAAACACATGTAATTGTTTTGTAAGATGAAGTATCTGATCTTCCAAACTTTTGATAATGACTAAAGTTGAATTTCTGTCATGATCAAATGATTGGTAATCAGATTTAAAAGATTGTTCTTTGATTAAGAACATTTGTCTTTCATCTTCAAACAATTCAGATTTTGATTTAAAATCTTGTTCTTTAAGTAAGAACTCATGTCTTTCCTTCTCAATCAAATCTTTAGTTAAAGACAACTCTTGTTGAAGAGCAAAAATTTCTTCATTTTTGTTTAAAATACAATTCTGATCAGATGGTTTTGTCTTACAAAGTGTATCTTCAAGATCCTGAACTTTCTTGTAAAGATCAGATCTTTCACGCAAAAGATATTTCAGTTGAGTTGCATTCTGAAAATTTTCTTGTTTCAGCTCATCGAGTTCTTTAAGTAATTCAGATATTTTCAATTGATGAGCACAACTCTCAGAGTTTTGTTTTTCTTTTAAGTTTTGAATTTCTTCATTCAGTATTTGTACGTCACGTAACGCCAAATGTTTATCAGTATTTAACTGAACAAGAATGTCGTAATTGTTCTTACGAATCTTTTCAGATTCAGTAAGTTTGGCGATCAGCTCAGATTTTGAAAGTTGTTCATATGCCATTTTGAATTGCTTGAAATTGAATCTTCCAAGATCTTTTATGGAAAAATGAGTGAATTCTGATAAAACTTTGAGAATTATATCTAAAAATGATAACTTGTGAAAAATCAGCTCGGAAATGACTTTTTGACGTTGAAATTTTAGATTTTCTGTAGAAAAATGCCCGTAACTTTTTTCTGGAGTGGAATTGGGCCTCGAAAATTTACCGAACCAGCTACGCCAGTTCTAGAAATGTAGATCTCTTTTCAAGCTTCGATTTGACGTATGGTAGGCCTTCTAACGATGTTCCAGTCAAAAGTTATGACCAATTTAAGCAGCTAAGGTCAAATAGTCAAACTTGAATGATAAAAGAATGAAACTCGAATGGTTATGACTGAAACTCAAATGAAGAATGATAAAACTCGAATGATTAAGTATGAAACTCGGATGAAGCTTATTGAATCTCGAATGAAGAATGATTCAACTCGAATTACACTGTGCTCAACTCGAATGAAACATGAAGTTTCTCGATTGATGCTTTGATCAACTCGAATGAAACATGAAGTTTCTCGATTGATGCTTCGATCAACTCGAATGATAAAGGATTAGAACTCGAATGAATAAGCCTAAAACTCGAATGATAATATCTTGCAACTTGAATGATACAGCTTGAAACTCGACTAATGAGGCTTGAAACTCGGTCAATGAAGTGATAAACTCGAATGATACTTGATGAAACTCGATTACCACTTTATAAAACTCGATTGAAGCTTTGATCAAACTCGAATATTTCTTTGTAAAACTCGATCAAAGCTATGAACATAGAGATGCCCGAGTTTTAACAAAATATTTCAAAAAACAAGTTCAAAAAATCCAATTTTCAACAAAAATCCACAAATTGATTCCAGATTAAAATCGAAGCTGCGGTTTTCACACACAAACACTTTTTGTGAAAACAACTTGACCAATTTCAGATTAAAATCCAAAAATCGATCAAAAACCTCAAGAACACACACTTTTTCAAAAATTCAGTAAAATCCAAATTAAATCTTGTGTGTTTGAAATTAAAATCTGATGTTTATCACAATAGATTCGACTTTAAATGCTCCACCTTCGTTCCAATTTTCACTTCAATTCATCCACAAAATCAAAAACCTCAATTAATTTTCTGTTTTCGAAAAACTTGATGTAACAGTGTTCGAAAAAAAATGAAAATTCAGATTCAAAATTCAATCAATTTAATCCATATTAGGCTCTGATACCAATTGTGAATTCATATTTCTAGCAATTCATAACAACATTAAACAATATATGAACAATTATAACAATCTAACACAATCTATTGAATGATTAAGAGAAGAATATTACATTTGGTTCATGGCTTTCTTGCAAAGCAAACTTCTATTCTCTCTCTAGATCCGTATCCACTTTCTATTCTGTTCGATCCCCTCCTGATGCACCCCTGAACTATATCAAATATTGTTTTCAACTCTACTTATAATTGTACCCAACAAAATATATATATATATATATATATATATATATATATATATATATATATATATATATTGGGGTTCGATTGAGAACTTTTGTGCATCGAGGCACCATTGAGAACTTTTGTGCATCGGACTATAGACCAAGGGTGCACAAAGGGTATTTAGGGGATATAAAATGTATGGAAATTATTTTTGAATTTAAATGTTTTTAAAATAATTAATAGCTAAATTTGGTATGAAAATCACCATTAACTTCTTTCCTAAAATCACTCCCTCTTTCTCTCTATCTCTCTCTCTCCTCTCTCTTAGCACCCTCTTGACTTTGGAAGAGATGAACGATATGCATGATTTATGTTTGTATGAACGATTCATGTTTATATTTTGATGTATTTTGATTTTGGAAGAGATGAAGGATATGCATGATTTATTTTTGGAAGAAATGAACGATATGAATGAAGAGATGAACGATATGCATGTATTTTGAATTTGTATTATTTTTGTTAATTTTGGAAGTGTAATAATTAAATAAGGATGCATAATTCCTGTTTTACCCCTCCGCGAATTTCATTATGTGCATTTGATGCATAAAATTTGAATCACACCTCATAAAACTTGAATCACACCTTATTATGTGCATTATGTGCATTTGATGCATTATTACACATTGGAAGTGTAATAATTAAATAAGCTCTGATACCATGAATAAATTGAATCACACCTCAAAATAGGTGGGGAGTACAATATTAAATAATAGAAGAAGTTACAAATTAAACCCTATACAAATATACAAATACAATATATCTATTTATTGTCTAACACTTTTTAAGTAAATTATATAAGTTAATTGAAAATGTTATATTAGGCAAAATGAGCGGAAAAACAAATATTAGAAGAGTTGAGAGAATGACACGTGTCACAAATTATTTTGCTTTATTAATATACTAGTTTATTACCCGCGTATTACGCGGATATTTTTAATATATATAAAATATAATAAATAAAAAGATAAAGATATAAATATTATTTTTTAAACAAAAGTATATAAGGTGATATTATTATTTATTATGACCTATTAATTTTGTATATTTCTAAATATATATGAAGAGTAATTATTTTCTTATATATTTTTTAAACTTTTATTATATTATCTTATAATTAATAAGTTAGTAGATTAATAGATTTTGTTTGATTTGATTTGAATTTAAAAGTGGATTATATTAGATTTGGATAGATTTAATTAATAAGTTAGTAGAGTATTAGATTTTGTTTGATTTGATTTAAAATCAAAAGTGGATTATATTATATTTGGATAGATTTGATTAAATTTCTTTATTGTTTTTAAAATCTTTAACTGCCACGTGTCGATTCATGGTGACGACACGTGGCTTCACCAGAAATAAGTATAGTTACTCTTTTAATAGTATAGATAGATTTAGAATATAGATAGATATCATCGATTCAATAATAAAAAAGGAAAATAAAAATCAAACTTAACCAAATGATAAAAAAGAAACATGGACGTAAGAAATAAGTATAGTAAAAAAAACATTTAAAAAAGGAAAAAAAAATTCAAAATTCAAAACGTTATTAAAATAGTACTAAATAAATGAAATCTAAGCAGAATTCTCTTGTCAATGCGGATCCTTCGATTTTTAGAGCTCCATGCGAAAACGTATAAAAAGGTACTATTCAGATATACATACATAAGTCCTAAACTATTGGAATATAGGAATGGATTTGACTGAAAAAATTGGCTTAGTAATTTGTTAATATAAAATTCACAATTGGCAGTCCATATTCTAATCAAATATGAATAGACCAGCTTTCATTCTTCTAAGATGTCTAAAAGAAGAATTCTTCTGTTTTCTGAATTCTAAAAAAAAGACTAAAGAAAAAGATATAAGTTTTTTTTTATTTCTTTTTAGTATATTTTCACTCAGATTTTGGTGGTGGGGAGTCTTCTTTTGCCCATCGACCTTTACAATAATGAAAAAAATTATCTTTCTCGGGGAGAGCAGATATAATATTTTTAGTTCAAATTAATGAATTGTTCAAACTAATGGATTCCATGTTAAAAATTTTTGGATAACTTTCTGAATTATTGAGATATTATGTACAAATAATGTGTCAATTTGGAGTGATCCAAAATAGTCATGTTTTGGATTCATTGAGAAAATTGATTTTTTGTTTCAAATTTATGAAATCAGATAAACAAGAAATAGTGAAGTATCATTAAAATTAAAAAATGAAAACAGTTTTTGTATTCTATCGAGAGAATTATCTAGTTGACAAAGTTGTATTTTAGAATAGCATAAACTACTTCAAAGCCCTAAGATAAATAAACCGGACTAAAGGAAAATAAAGGAAACTCATGAACCTTCAAATTGACTTTTGAACTCATTTTTTTATCAATTTGAATCTTTACTAAAAAAAATTATTTGATTGAATTGACTTGTTCAACCTCGACGATTGAATATAAATAGGCTATTATTAGTTCGAGCAAGCCGCTATGGTGAAATCGGTAGACACGCTGCTCTTAGGAAGCAGTGCTAGAGTATCTCGGTTCGAGTTCGATTCCGAGTTGCGGCATGCCATCTTCTAAAAGAGATCCAATAGATCCTATAATAAAAATAAAATAAATTCATGATTTCTATTTCTTAATTAATTTAGGGGATTCCCTCCCTTTTTTTTCTTTTTTATGATATTTTCAACTTTAGAGCATATCACTCATATTTCCTTTTCGATTGTTTCAATTGTAATTACAATTCATTTGATAACCTTATTGGGCAATGAAATCATAAAACCATATGATTTGTCAGAAAAAGAAATGATAGCTACTTTTTTATGTCTAACAGGATTATTAATGACTCGTTGGATTTATTCGGGCCATTTCTCACTAAGTGATTTATATGAATCATTAATCTTTCTTTCAATCGGAGTGGTTAATAATGCACGTAAGTATGATGATATTGAGCTATGCGGCTCTACTTTGTGGATCATTATTATCGGTAGCACTTCTAGCCGTTACATGTAGAAATATTTTTTGATAGTTCTAAAAGTAATAATTTATTAAAAATAAATGAGTCGTTTTCCTTTGTTGAAATCCAATACAAGAATGAAAGAAACAATATTTTTAAAAAAAAAACTTCTTTTTTTTCTGCTAAGAATTATTACAAGGCCCAATTGATTCAACAATTAGATTATTGGAGTTATCGTGTAATTAGCCTAGGATTTATATTTTTAACCATAGGTATTCTTTGAGGAGCAGTATGGGCTAATGAAGCATGGGGATCATATTATATATATATATATATATATGTATATATATATGTATATATATGTATATATATGTATATATATATGTATATATATGTATATATATATGTATATATATGTATGTATATATATGTATATATATGTATGTATATATATGTATATATATGTATGTATATATATGTATATATATGTATGTATATATATGTATATATATGTATGTATATATATGTATATATATATATATATATAGGGGTGGGTTCAATGGAGAACCTTATGCATCGAAGAATATTGGAGAACCACAGGGCATAGATAGAAAATTGAAATGCATCACGTAGAAATCGATGCATCACGCGGGGATTTGATGCATCACGTGGAAATAATGATGCATTACGGGGGAATTGTGATACATTTGTAGTGGTGCATGGAGGTTCTTCAAGGTTCTTCGATGCATAGAGGTTCTCCATTGAACCCACCTCTATATATATATATATATATATATATATATATATATATATATATATATATATTGCCGACGGAGCAGATAGAAAAAATGCTCACGTGGCGCAATATTAGTGGTTAAAATTCAGAAAATTAAGGTTGATTTGGCACGACATGATTGGTTAAAATTCAGAAAATTAAGGACGCTAATTTGGCGCAATATAATTTGTTAAAATTTAGAAAATAATGGGATAACATCAGCAATCCTATCAATACTAACAAACCTGCATAAAATAATGGGATATTTATTTACGTATACAAATTACAATTAAACATTAATTATTCAAAAATATTATTTTTATAGTTTTATAAAATAGATATAAATAGTTGATTATTCTAAAATTTTCATTTATAAATATATATTTTTTAATTATTATAGATTAAAATTTTAGTTTATAGATAAAACAATATTTTATATTTTATTATATAAACAAAATATTATAAAATATATTTTTATATATCGTTGTTTACTTTTTTAAAATTTAATAATTTTATATAATGTTTATTTATTTTAATAAATTTATAAGCAAATGGAAAAAAAATTTATTAAATATATAGATAAGTATTGATGGGATAACATTTACGTTTAGATTTAAATTTTATTGATGATTCAGTTTAACAAACATATAAAATACAGCAGATAAACATATAAAAAGTTTTTTAATAAATATATATTATAAAATAGGTAAACATATGACATTTATTATTTTAGAGAAATTTATGTGCTAGCTTACTTTTTTTTACTACGAGCCATTTTTATCGTCTCGTCCATTGGGTCAAAATTGTGTCATCCCTAATTCAAACATCAGAAAAAACGTCACGTTGATATACTTTTTCTTTACATTTAAAGCTTCTCATTATTTTGTTTTGTTTATGTATTAATGTTTCAAAATTAACACATGTTTTAATATTTTTCAGTATACAATGAAGAACAATAATGGTGTCCGTTAATAATGAAGCAATCATGTTTTAATAAGTATTCAGCCAATGAGATATGTCATTTGCCGTTTAAATTGTTCAATGTGATTTTATTAAGATTTATTAAATTTTTTTTATGATAACTGCTTTTGTTTGATAACATTTTATTAATTGGTTTGAATAAATTGTTATTGTAAAATATGTTAGACGATATTGTAAGTAATACTTTGGAAATACGTGTTTATATATTAGTTGATGGAAAAATGATGAGTTTACATTTTATTGTAAATTATTATTATTATTTCTTTGCCTATATACTTCATTCTTATACACGAGTTTTTTTTTTTTTTAACTAAAATCAGTCTTTTGATCCACTCACATATATTAAACTAGATATGTATAGACTTCAAATATAATTATGTGTAATAGTTAATATTCATGATTAATATAAGTAACATTTTTTTCGCAGACAATGTATAGTTTTCTTTAAAAAATAAATTTTTGTTGTGCCATCAATTAATTATAAATACCAATGGGGTTTAGCCCATTTGATATGAGAGGTAATGTGTAAGGGTTGGTTCACGAGTTCGACTCCCGTCGTAGACAATTTGGAATTTAGACAGTGGAAGTAACTTCTGAAGTCCCCATATGGGGCAAAATGGTAGTTTAGGAATAGGAGTAGGTTAATTTGACGTTCAAAAAAAATTAATTATAAATATTAATTTCATCACACATCACCCGGGTATTCAGCTAGTTGGAGTTGGGATCCAAAGGAAACTTGGGCCTTTATTACTTGGATCTTATTCGCAATTTATTTGCATACTCGAACAAATAAAAATTTGCAGGGGGTAAATTCCGCAATTGTGGCGACTCTAGGATTTCTTATAATTTGGATATGCTATTTTGGGGTCAATCTATTAGGAATAGGGCTACATAGTTATGGTTCATTTACATTAACCTCAAGTTAATTTGAAGAAAAGTTCTTACGAATACAAACAGAGTGGCATACAGTGTATATAAAACACCCTGTGTCAACCGGCGAGAACCATGTGAATCAAGTAGTGTAGTGATTCACGCAGTTCTCGCAAAGACCAATTATATTGGGTGAAAATTCAAATTTATATTTTGTTTTTACTTTATTTAAGATTTAAGAGAATGAAAATCTTTTTCATTGGCCAACCAACTCTTAAAAGGAGTTTTTTCTTTAAGAAAAATATCCATAAAAATAATTAGATAGAATACCTATTACAAGTAGAAAAATGGCGATCGAAACAAATAACTCGTGCGGTCCAGAATCAAAAACATAAGAGTTTGGAGTATAAATAACTTGTATCCATAGAACATCTGGCGTGACATAGATAATGAATAAATAGGAGTTAATATCATTCCAATTGCCATTACAAAAGTCATGGCAATTTTGGGCATTAAAAGATATTTTTGGCTAGTAATTATTCCTAAAAAGACTATAACTTCCGCAACAAAACCACTCATACCCGGTAATGCAAGGGAAGCCATGGAAAAGCTACTGAACATCGTAAATATTTTTGGCATGGGGATAGCTACTCCGCCCATTTCGTCGAGATAAACAACCCGTATTCTATCATAATTCGTTCCTGCCAAGAAAAAAAAGTGCAGCACCAATAAACCCATGAGAGATTATTTGTAAAATAACTCCATTGTGTCCCATATGGGTTATAGAAGCAATTCTTTTAAGTATGAAACCCATATGAGATGCGGAGGAATGGGCTATTCTTTTTTTTTTTAAATTACGTTGGCCGAGAGATGTTGAAGCTGCATAGATTATTTGTATTGTGCCTACTATCATCAACCAAGGAGAAAATAGAGAATGAGTGTGTGGTAATAATTCCATACTAATCCGAATCAATCCATACGCTCCCATTTTTAATAAAAATTCCGGCTAGAAGCATACAAGTACTGTAATGTGCCTCTCGGGTGTCTGGTAACCATGTATGTAGGGGTAGAATCGGTGATTTGACAGCAAAAGCAATAAAAATCCAATATAGAATATTATTTCCAAAGCCATAGGATACGACTGATTAACTGATGTTTCAAAATTTAATGTTGGTTCATTAAAACCATATAAACTGATACCCAGAACTCCCATTAAGAGAAAAATGAAAACTCCCGCCGTGTAGAAAATAAATTTTGTGGCTGAGTAGAGACGTTTCTTTCCTCCCCACATGGATAGAAGTAGATAAACCGGAATTAATTCTAATTCCCACATGATGAAAAAAAGTAAAAGGTCCCGAGAAGAAAATGATCCTATTTGACCACTGTACATTGCTAACATCAAGAAATGGAATAATCGAGAATCCCGAGTAACAGGCCAGGCCGCTAAAGTAGTGATAAATCCTGTTAATAAAACGGGTCCTATAGACAGTCCGTCTATTCCTAATTTCCAACGGAAATCAAAAAAATTGATCCATTTATAGTCCTCTATTAGTTGTATTAATGGATCGACCAGTTGGAAATGATAATGATAACAGAATGCATAGGTTGTTAGAAGAAGTTCTAACATGCATATACATATAGTATACCACCTAATTACCCTATTCCCTTTATGTGGAAGAAAGAAAATAAAGGAACCCGCAAATATTGGTAAAACTACAATTATTGTTAACCAAGGAAATTTGTTCGTGGTAAAGACAAGATACACTTGGACCAGAAAACATGTGCTCAAAAATATCTTATTTTTGGGCACAGGTTTTGGCGGTAAAAAAAAATGGACTCTAGTAGGGTTTTCTGTAACATATTAATAAGCTATACCCATATTGCGGGTAGTTTCATGCCATAAATAAACTCGAACACTCAAGACATCTGTGGCGGATTCACATCTCTTACAACCGACACAATCCTCTGTTCTTGGAGAAGAAGCTATTTGTTTGGCTTTACATCTATCCCAAGGTATCATTTCAAAAACATCCGTGGGACTGGCTCGGACACATTGAGTACACCCAATACATGTATCATAAATCTTTACTGAATGCGACATTGGATCTATCCATTTTTGAACGTGATAAAGTTTCAATCTAGTAAATTGATAAATGAATTATATATTTAAATACTAGATGAATCGATGAGTTCCCCCGAGTTTTTTTTATTAATCTACTTCTGGATTGACAGTGCCAAAATACTTTGATTTCTTATGTCTGTGATAACATGATCATACCTTACGAGGCACACATGCTAATTTGACTTCATTTTAATTTATGAAAACTTTAATTTATTAATTTATATGATAATACTATTTAGAGGGTGTTTGGATTTGCATTTGAAAAAGTGCTGTAGCGTTTTGGAAACTAATAATTAGATAATTGTTGTAACAAAAAGTGCTCCAGGAAATGTAGTGTTTGGTTTAACTTCTACTGTTTGATATCATAATTATCAAATAATCAGTTTTTCAAGTGTTTGGATTTGCGTTTTTACTTGTAAAATGACCAAATAATCATTTATTAAGCAAATAAGCTACAATTTTTAACTTATGAAAAAGTGTGGTATGACAAACGCTAAACGCAAATAATCACTTATTAATGTATGCAATCCAAACACTTTAAACCAATTATTTGCGTTATTGTAACGTAATAAGCTAATAATCACGATTATAACGCAAAACCAAACACCCTCTTATTCAACAAATTCGATTGATTTGTACGAGTTGATTTTATGTTACGATGAGCTTCAGCAACTACAATAGCTATAACAAAAATGGAGAAAATGGCTCCTTTTAATTGACGACTATAAAAAAATCAGAAAATGTTACAAAATTGAGATTAACCGCATTTAATATAAGTTCAAGACACATAAGAGCCCTAACCATATTTCGGATTGTAATCAATCCATATAGACCGACAGAAAATAAATAGGCACTCAAAACAAGTACATGTTTGTGCATCATTAACCAACTCCTTATCAATCTCGATTCATTTCAATATGAACAACAATTTAACCAATTGGATTGACTAGAATATAAAGAGTAATGGAATAAAGGAATATATTGGGAATAGATCGAACAAAGAAAGAATTTCTATTTTATATACAAAGTCAAATAGAAAAAAGGAAATGCATGTGATAGCTCATAACAAGGTTTTTTCCGGTTCTAAAGAGTTATTATTGACGAGCTACGACAATTGCACCGATTAACGCAACTAAAAGAATTATTGAAATGAATTCACACGGAAGAAAAAAAATCTGTTGATAAATGAATCCCAATTTGTTGACGATTACTTATCAAATCTTGGTCTATAATCTGGTTTGCTTTTGTAGTCCAAATAATCCCGTACCATGACGTATCTGGAATAGTAGTAATTAGTGAAACAAAAAGACTTGTACAGACCACGGAAGTTACTCCATCTCCAACGGTCCAAAGATGTAAACCCTTGGAATATTCTGAACCATTTACGAACATCACAGCAAAAATGATCAAAACATTTATGGCTCCTACATAAATAAGGAGCTGCGCAGCAGCTACAAAATGGGAGTTTGATAGAATATATAATAAAGATATACAAACAAAAATCAATCACAACGAAAAGGCAGAATAAATAGGACTACTTCCAGACCCCCTAATATAAGACCCAATCCCAGAAAGACTAAAAGAAAATCATGTATTAGTCCAAGTAAATCCATTAAATATAAAATAAGAGATAAATAAATCAATATCTTTCATAACTTTATTGACCCGGTCAGAAAAAAAAAAAAAAAGAAGTAACTCTACTCTTTTATAATAGTTCTTATTGAAAAAATTCTATTTTCATCGATATGGATTGATGTAGATATAGTTATTGGCCTAATCTCTCGAAAGAGTAATTTGAATCTATATATATTCAAATCCCCAATCTAGACTATAGAAATCTATTTTGAATATAAATTAAAATGCGATTCTCGCCTCCTAATCAATATAATTGTAGTTATTCACGAAATAAAAACCCTCATTAGATCAAAATGAGTTCTTAAGCTTTTATTTCAGGCAAATTAAAAATTGTTCGAATTGTGTAATCGTCAATTACTGACATTGGTAACTGACCCAAAGCAATTTGATTATAATTCAATTCGTGACGATCATAAGTAGAAAGTTCATAGTCTTTAGTCATTGATAAACAATTTGTTGGACAATATTCAACGCAATTACCACAAAATATACATATTCCAAACTGTAATTAAGCAATTGTTTCTTTCTAATATCAGTTTCCAATTTCCAATCAACAACGGGCAGATCTATAGGACATACACGAACACATACTTCACAAGCAATGCATTTATCAAATTCAAAGTGTATTCGGCCGCGGAAACGCTCGGATGTGATCAATTTTTCGTAGGGGTATTGAATAGTTACAAGTAAACGATTCGCGTGTGATAAGGTAATAATGAAACCTTGACCAATGTATCTTGTGACTCGTACTGTTCGTTGGCCATAATTCATGAACTCAGTTACCATAGGGAACATATCGTGAATCTCTATAAAAAAATAGGATACTTGTTTCTTTCTCTTGTTTGAGACAAGTCGTAAATATAGAAGTATTTTTTTTTTTTTACAGTGAAAGTTGGTCGGGAAGAAGTTGTTAATATTAGATTACCTATAGAAATAGGTAAAAGAATTTTCCATCCAAGATTTAATAATTGGTCCATTCTCAGCCTCAGTAAAGTCCATCTTGTTGCGATAGGAATGAACAAGAACAAATAAGTTTTAGCTAATGTAATAAAGATACCAATTATTGTTCCAAAGACTCTACCCCTTTTCGTAATTTCAAAAAGCTAGGGAACAAATATGTACGGAATAGAAAGATTCCAACCCCCCTAGTAAAGAAATGTTACAAATAATGATCAAACTAATAGGTTTAAATATGAAGCAACGTAAAATAAACCAAATTTGATACTGGAATATTCGGTTTGATAACCTGCTACTAATTCTTCTTCTGCTTGTGGTTAATCAAAAGGCAATCGTTCACACTCAGCTAGGGAAGAACTTAGAAAAACTAGAAAGCCTATAGGTTGACGCCACAAATTCCATCCCCAAAAACCATATTTTGACTGCGCTTCAACTATATCAACTGTACTTGAACTGTTAGATAATCATAGTGGATGAAAACATCACCGCTCCCATCCCTATTACAGAACCGTACATGAGATTTTCATCTCATACGGCTCCTCAAAGGTCACAAATAAATCTAAGGACCTGTCCACTATTATTTTTCTGGATATGATTGTATGATAGATAAAGATCAAATGAAATACATTGTAAGGTCCCCATTAGACACTGGAATTCTGTTTGCTATATTTATAACAAAAGTGCTTCTGAATTCATCTTTTCTTTTAATAATTTAACTATTCTTTGTTGAGTAATAACTTAATCTTTGAATAAATTTTCTTGTAGCAATATCAATAGATGTTTCAACCTAACGTTTTCAATTACGAAATCAAATTAGACGTTGCATTAGTTTACGAATCATGACAAGAATTGTATCTCTATATAGATATAGAGAAAGAAAAAAAATCTATTTTTCTAGTGCAATTCCATTCGGTCTTTCGAGTTTTTTCGTTCCTATTCTCCTTTCTCAAACAAAAAAGGGGGACATTAAACAAACTTAAAGGATTACTTCGTTCTTGATAGTTATTTACTTAATCGGTGAATAGAAGTATACTCTGGATCAGAATCGTGGGAAGTACTCCTTGATCATTTCTACCAATTTAAAGCCCCAATTAAAATTCTGTTTATACACAGAAAAATACACTTACATAATCTCTATAACGAATCCTTTGTGTACCTAGCTATCCACTCATTTTTATCAATCTACTTTCGGGTAATACATATGGTAATAGATAGTAAAAACCACGTAAAGTTGATCTTTTGAACCCGCTTCAAGTCATGATCACTAATCAATCAATCTTGGGGTAAACAGTCTCTAATGCTTATGTTTACTTTTCTTAACTCTTGTACATAGGAAATGAGATACAATCCTTAACTGCAAATTTATAAGTTGTTTCTTTCACTCATATAACTATCTGGTTTCCTGCATCAACCCCCGAATAATGAATAAAAAACGAAAATAGATATTGAACTCATGACACTTCCTTCCTAGAAAGAAAAGAGGTAGGGAAAATTTATGTCTTAACGAACCACACGTAGCAGCTCGTAGACCACCTAAAAAGTAATATTTATTATTTGAGCCATATCTTGACATCAGAAGACCCACATGAGCAATACTTGAAATAGCAATCCATAAAAAAAACATTGATACTGAGATCGGCTAGAACAAGGTGATAACCAAAAGGGATTGCTAAATAACTTAATAAAATTGAAATGACTGTCATAGATGGTCCAATATTGAATAAACGAGTATCTCCTCTAGATGGAAGAAGATTCTCTTTGAAAAGTAATTTGGTACCATCTGCTAGATCTTAAAGAATTCCCAAAGGTCCTGCGTATTCTGGACCAATACGTTGTTGTATACCCGCATATATTTCTCTTTCTAACCAAACAATTACTGGTACATTTATTGTGATTCCTAATACAGGAGTAAAAATAGGGATAAACATCCATGTAATCCCATAGACCTCTTTTAAGGATTCCAATCTAGAAAAAGAATTGATAGCTTGTGCTTCTGTTGTATCAATTATCATTTTTAACGATCAACTTCTCCCATAATGATATCTATACTACCTAGTATTGTCATAATATCAGCCAATTTCATTCTTTTAACTAACTGAGGAAGAATTTGCAAATTAATAAAACCGGGTGGGCGAATTTTATATCGCCAAGGAAAAACACTCGTATCTCCTATGAGAAAAATTCCCAATTCTCCCTTTGGTGCTTCGACTCTCGCATAAAGTTCTTGCTTCGACAATTCAAAAGTCGGAGAAGGTTTTTTACTAATGAATCGATAGTCAAACTCATTCCATACAGTATCTTTTACTCTATCAAAGCGGGAGATTTCTAAATTTTCATAGGGACCTCCTAGAATTCCTTCTAGGGCCTGTTGAATAAGTTTTATGGATTCTGTTATTTCACTAATTCGTACTAAATAACGAGCTAATGAATCCCCCTTTTTTTCCATTGGACTTCCCAATCAAATTCGTCGTAACACTCATAATGATCAACTTTACGAAGATCCCATTGTATTCCGGAAGGTCGTAGCATTGGTCCCGACAAACCCCAATTTATTGTTTCCTCTCCACCAATAATGCCTACTCCTTCAACTCGTTCTAAAAAATTGGGATTTCGTGCAATAAGCTTCTGATCTATCCAGCAACTCCTGTCAAAAAATAATCGCAAAAATCCAAACATTTATCTATCCAGCCATGAGGTAAATCAGCAGCGACTCCGCCAATACGAAAAAAATTGTGCATCATTCGCATATTGGTGGCAGCTTCGAATAGGTCATATATCAATTCTCTTTCTCGAAAAATATAGAAGAAAGAGTCTGTGCCCCAATATATGCCATAAAAGGGCCAAGCCATAACAAATGCGAAGCTATATGACTTAACTCCAACATAATGACTCTGATATAACTGGCCCTTTTAGGGACTTGAATATTTCCTAATTGCTCTGGCGCATTTACAGTTATTGCTTCTGTGAACATAGTAGCTAAATAATCCCAACGTGTTACATAAGGCAAATATTGTATAATTGTTCGCTTTTCCGCAATTCTTTCCATACCTCTGTGTAAATAACCCAATATTGGTTCACAGTCAATAACATCTTCGCCATCTAGCGTAACAATGAGTCGAAGAACACCATGCATTTATGGGAGGTGAGGTCCCATATTGACTATGATGAGGTCTTTTCTTGTAGCTGGTACAGTCATAGGTTTTCCTGATTCATTCTTCCATGAATTGCTGAAAGCGAGAAGAGGTTCATCAAACTTTAAGCAAAAAATTCAAACTAACTCTTCAAATTCAAATTAACGGGTTTTTCTCTCTCGAATATCCAATTGTCCTATTAATTCTTTATAACGCGCTCTATTTTGTTTTGACAAATAAGCTAGCAACCGTTGACGTTTTCCTAGAATTTTCCGCAGACCTCTCTGAGATAAATAGTCTTTTTTTGTGCAATTCCAAATGTGAAGTAAGTCTCTGTGTATCTTATTGGTGAAACCTACTACTTGAAATTCAACAGATCCTCTGTTTTCTTTGTTTTCATCTTGTTCTTGCAAAATAATTGAAATAAATGAATTCTTTACCATAAAAGAATTTCACACTCCCCTTTTTATCTTTTTATAGATATTTATTTTATTGATCAGTAATAATAATGTCAGAAATTTTAATGTAATATACACAACAATCATAATTTCCTTATAGACTCCTGATTTTATCAATTAACATTAATCAATCGGATTTTGAAGTTCATTTGCATAGTGATACAAAAAGACGATACCAAATAGTTTAGCACGAAGATATTGTTGATTAAATTCTAGCTTTAATTGATACCCCATTTCCTACGTCATTTACTTATTATTGCAGTATCTTAGGCTGGGATGTAAGACAGTGCATATGTGCATCTGGTTACTTGCATATAACATGGATATATACAAATGACGGACAAAAGAAAAAATGAAAAATATGATTGATAAAATAACAGAATATATAGGAAACTCAAAAATTTAAATCATGGATACATATATATCCTTAACATACTCAAGCGGCTCCCAGTATTGGTATTATACCAATAGCGATTCATACAAGCTAAATCTTCTAGTCGATAATTAGGCCAAAAAAAGAACTTTAATTTAATTAATTGATTTTTTTCTGTCAAAATGTTTACTTTCATCCAAAAATTCACTCTATCATGTTCTCCTTGCAAAATAATGTATTTCTATGCACAACATTGTTATTCTTTAAATTTAAATTGAAAGAAATTAGAATTCCCAGTTCTCTACGACGTCTAGACGATAAAATTGTTTCAGGATTGTGACATCCTTGCTTTAATCACGCTTGCTTATCCCAGGAATAATAACGCTTGCATAAAGCTAAATAAAATATTAAAATAAGTCATGCACTACACGTGCTACAAGGTTACAGTACTAAGTTGCTAAAAACATCACAATATAAATAAAAGCAGCTACCCAAAACCCAAGGCACCATAAAGCTATACCACAAGCTGAAAGTGAGCTAAGTCCTCTGGGTTGATCAGAAAATAGACCTAAGCAGAAGGTCCAGCTTGCTCTTTGCCTTTTCCTGTAAAAATTGTGAGTAGCAACTGTAAGCTAAAGCTTAGTGAGTAAACAGATATTCATGAATGCATGTAAAATATGAGGCGAAAGTGCCTATAAAGGCTTGTTATGCTTGCTTGCTTGCTTAATACCCAGAAAGAATGCTTTCACAATTGAGACATTTCACGCAGAAAGGAGATGCCACCACTAGGGTTTACCGCTGACAGATGGTCAACCTGTGATGCGGGGCTAGCTACCCGCATAATGTTTAGGGATAGTGGTTTATAATGCTTGCACTTGTTTATCTAGGCTTAATATATTCTGGCACTGGCTTTGACTCGCAGCTGGGCTAAACGGCTTATGTATAATATCTGAAGTTTAATATTACAGAACATATGCTAAATTAATAATGCTAGCTTAAAACTCTAATATTTATAAACCATAACTTCTAGTTAAATATCTTGCTAATTATTTTGTAATTTATGCGTTGCTCATGAATTTTATCAATTAAATTCGAATTTAGGTGAAAGGGTTCGAATTTGATGCTCAAATTCGAACGTATTGTGTTAAATTCGAGAACAAACTCGAACAGGGGGGCTAAATTCGAATTCATGATGCTAAACTCGAATCATAAACTCGAACAGGGGATTATATTCGAACCTACCGTTCGAATTTAGCTCTATTCGAGCTTGTTCTTGGCATTTTGAATTTGTTCTATGCATTTTCGAGTTTGTTCATGTTTTGCAGCTTTAAACATGCATTTTCAAGTCTAAAATTCATAAATAAGCTAAGTAATAAGCCTAGGTTCGATTATATCGTACATAATCTTACAGAATCAAGCTAAAACTCAAGCTAAATAGCTTAACATCGAACCAAAAATGGAAATATAAAGCTTTCTTCAAAAACCAAAAATGCAGAAAACGAGAATGACGAATTTTACCTCAAAACCGTATGAAATCGCACATGCAATAATAGATTCGCGTAGTACTCTTCGAGATCTTTTCGATGACGTATAGAACTCAAGATTTGGCCAGTCGGTTTGGGAGAAAAGTTAGAGAGAAGTTCGGGCTAGAGAGAGAGTCTCTCAAGTTGCTAGAAGGATTTTGCAAAAGTGAGAAAATGGAACACCCGGCTCCTATTTATACTAAAAATCAAAATTACATCTTTTAACGCAAATTGCTCAAAATGCATAAAATAAAAAGCAAGGTGTTATAGTATGAGCCCACCACGCTTGCACTTCGTCCTCGAAGTACCTAAGGCTCAAACAGATGCGGATATCAAACTCTCATGTCTTGCTCAGATTCCCAGGTCTGAGAAGTTCCGTGAGAAGTTCTCCATTGCACCAACACCATTGCTACTTCTCGATTTCTTAGCTTCTTCATCTTTGTCTCCAAAATAACCTCAGCCTCATCACATTGCAGCTTCTCATTGATCTTGTAACTCAGATGATCGGCCCACTTTTCTCTGTCATCTTCTTTGCACTTCCTTAGTTGCGAGACGTGAAATACGGGGTGAATGTTTGATAGTTCGGTCGGCAAATCCAAGAGATATGATTGGGTTCCAACACGTTCGATGATCTTGAAAGGACCAACGAATCGTGGTGCTAACTTGCCACGCTTGCCGAATCTGAACACACCTTTCATCGGCGAGACTTTCAATACGACATAATCGTCCTTCTGGAATTCTAAAGGCTTATGGCGTCGGTCGTGATACGATTTCTGTCGAGATTGAACGGTTTCTAAGCGTTGGCTAATAATTCTGATCTTTTCATTAGTCTGTTGAAGTAGCTCGGGACCGGCGATTGGTGCTTCACCGGCTTCATGCCAACACGTAGGCGTTCGGCACTGGCGTCCGTATAAGGCTTCGAAAGGTGTGGCTTTGATGGATGAGTGGTAACTGTTGTTATAAGAAAACTCTGCTAACGGCAAGTGGTCGTCCCAATTACCGCTAAACTCAAGAACACATGCCCGCAGCATGTCTTCGAGTGTAAGGATTGTGCGTTCACTTTGGCCATCAGGCTGCGGATGATACGCTGTGCTCATTCTGATCTTCGTGCCTAATCCATTTTGTAATGCACTCCAGAACCTCGAAGTGAACCGGCTGTCGCGATCCGAAACGATTGACAGCGGCACTCCGTGTCGAGTAACGATCTCATCTATATACAACTTAGCCAGCTTCTCCAATGAATAGCTCTCGCGAATTGGAATGAAATGAGCGACTTTGGTTAGACGATCTACAATCACCCATATTGCATCGTACTGTCTTCGCGTAGTAGGAAGCTTCGTCACAAAGTCCATCGTTATGTGATCGAACTTCCACTCGGGAATCGGTAGAGGCTGTAGACTGCCATTAGGCTGCTGATGCTCCGCTTTGACCAATCGGCATGTAACACAATTATCGACATATTGACCTACGTCTCTCTTCATACCGGGCCACCAATACTCGGCTTTTAGATCGTTGTACATTTTGGTGCTGCCAGGATGTACCTAGAAGCTAGAACAGTGGGTTCCGAAAGAATCTTCTGTCGAACATCACCAAATATCGTAACCCAAACGCGATCTTTGAAGAGCTTTAAGCCACGAGGCTATCGGTTAAGAATTGAAGTTGCCCTTTCATATCCTCAGAGTTGAGGTTTTCCTCTTTTAGGGCTTCGGCTTGAGCAACGAGAATTTCATCGATCAAAGTTGATGAAAACAAAGTATGGGTCAAGGTATAGAGACATTTAGCAGAGTAAGATTTACGACTCAATGCGTCGGCCACCACATTCGCTTTGCCAGGGTGATACAGAATATCACAATCATAGTCTTTGATGAGTTCCATGGAGCGTCGCTGGCGCATGTTGAGCTCCTTCTGACTGAAAATGTACTTAAGGCTCTTGTGATCCGTATACAGCTGACATTTGGTGCCGTAGAGATAATGTCGCCATGTTTTCAACGCAAAAGTCACAGCAGCAAGTTCAAGGTCATGAGTCGGATGACTCTTTTCATGATCCTTAAGTTGGCGAGAAGCATATGCTATGACTCTGCCTCTTTGCATCAAAACACACCCAAGCCCTTGATATGAAGCATCGCTGAAGACCACAAAGTCTTCATTGCCTTCGGGTAAGGCCAAAATAGGTGCTTCGGTAAGTTTCTGATTTAAAGTTCGGATTGCGGTCTCTTGAGCTTCTTCCCAAATAAAGGGAACACTCTTGCGAGTAAGAGATGTAAGAGGCATGGCTAGTTTTGAGAAGTCCTTAATGAATTGACGGTAGTAACCCGCCAATCCCAAGAAACTTCGGATCTCAGTAGCTGATTTGGGAGCTTCCCAATTTTGAATGGCTTCCATCTTAGAAGGATCCACAGAGATTCCTTCACCAGATATCACATGACCAAGGAATTGTACCTGATAAGATACAAGATTTGCAAGTTAACGTTGAGCTTGAAATTTAAGAAAAGATAAGCTTAAAAATGAATAAATCGAGATTGTATGCACCTGTCGCAACCAAAATTCGCATTTAGAGAACTTGGCGTAAAGTCTCTCTTTGCGCAGCAACTCTAGCAGCTCTCTAAGATGCACAGCATGCTCAGCTTCGGTTTTCGAGTAGATGAGAATATCGTCTATAAAGACGATAACAGACTTATCAAGCATTGGTCTACAAACGCGGTTCATCAGATCCATGAACGCCGCAGGAGCGTTTGTAAGGCCAAATGGCATAACAAGAAACTCGTAATGCCCATATATAGTACGGAAAGCTGTTTTGGGGACGTCTTCTTCACGAACTTTGAGTTGATGATACCCAGATCTAAGATCGATCTTCGAGAAGTAACTGGCTCCCTAAAGTTGGTCGAAAAGATCGTCTATTCTGGGCAACGGATATTTGTTCTTTATTGTTACCTTGTTCAACTCCCTATAATCACTGCACATCCGGAGAGTCCATTCTTTCTTCTTAATGAATAAAACAGGAGCTCCCCAGGGAGATGAACTTGGTCATATGAGTCCCTTATCTAGGAATTCTTGCAATTGCTTCATCATTTCTTGCATCTCAGCAGGTGCAAGTCTATAAGGGGCTCGAGCAATTGGTGCCACACCGGGCACTAAATCAATTTTGAACTCCACCTGACGGTCTGGTGGGAGTCCAGAGATGTCCTCGGGAAAGACATCGGAAAACTCGGAGGCTATCGGAACCTCGGCTAATGCTTTCTTTTCAGACTTAGCATCTATCGCATATGCTAAGTATGACACGCAACCTTTAGCTATATGCTTCCTAGCTTTGACTACAGAAATTAAGCATATTTCACCTGTCTTTCTTTCACCGTAGATGCAAATATTGCGGCCATCCGGAGTACTGAGCTTTATCAACTTCTTCTTGCAGACAATGTTAGCGTCATGATGATCAAGCCAATCCATACCCACGATGACTTCGAATTCGTGAAAGTCCATCGGGATAAGGTCCAGTTGGAAAGTACAGTTGTCGAGCAGAATGATGCAGTCACGGTAAATTTTATCGGTAGACACACTTACATTACTACCCGTTTCAATATCAAAGATAACAGGTAGAGTAGTCGGTGCAATTCCAAGTTTAGATGCAAATAAATTTGATATGAAGGAACGGTTGGCTCCTGAATAAAAAATAACTCAAGCAGGTACGGAGTTAACGAGAAACATACCAGATACCACATCTGGTATTTCCTTTGCTTGCTCAGCCGTTATTTGGAATGCGTGATTCTGACTCCGAGCTGGCTCGTTATGGCGACTAGAACCTCCTCGCGATGTGCTATGTCGGGCCGGTTGATTTTATCTTTGCTGTTGCTGTTGATATTGTTGTTGAGGTCTGTGTTGCTGCTGCTGCAATCGCGGATGATGCTCTGCACTCGGCTAAATTATGCTGAACGGATGCGTACATGCATGCTCATTATTTCCAGGGCGTAAACAGTTGTTGCAAACTTTAACTATGTTAGGACATTCTTCACTGCTATGTCCTATTCCGTTGCACACGTAGCACCTCACATCATTGGGGTTACAACGCCCAATGTGTGACTTCTGGCAGTGGCGACACTGCCTCGGCTCAGAATATACCGCATAAGATCGAGATTGTTGTGCCGGAGGTGAGCTGAACTGTCGGTACTGAGACTACTGTGGCTGAGAATATCTGGATGAAGATCCAGAATAGCTTCCAGTGCGCGATTTCTTGGGCGGTGATGGACATGTCGGGTTAACAGATGAAGCAGGAACTCCTCCAGCTCGAATAAAATCCTGCTTGAGAATTCGAGCAGCTTCAACACAATCAGCATAGTTGGTATATCTCTGGTGCTTCAAGAACTTCTGATATTCGGGATGCAGACCCATCAGAAAACAGTCGATCTTTCGCTCCTCCGTAGACACCTGGTAGTCAGACAGCAGGCTAAGTCGAGTAAATTCAATCTCATACTCAGTCACCGTTTGGTTCCCTGAGTAAGAGACATCAGTTTTTCTTCCAAACGCTTCTTTTCATCAGCCGGGCAATACTGACGAAAGAAAATAACCTTAAATTCATCCCAAGATAGGGACTTAATCCAGTTGGCTCCGTGCATGTTCTCCTGAGACCTCCACCACATAACAGCGCCACCTCGAACAATGTAGTAGCAAAGCTGACCTTGGATTCTTCAGCACACTCGCTGATGAGAAATATTCACTCAATGCCAGTGATCCACTCGAGCGCTTCGATAGAGTTTGCAGCTCCTTTGAAAGATTGAGCTCCGCAAGCTTTGAAGTAACGAAAGTTGCAGCCCTTAGGAGGGACTACAGGAGCTTCTTCCTCGTCGGTGTCGTCGTTGTGGCGTCCTGTATCATCTTGTTGCTTTTTCCTACGTTCTTCTCTACGCTTAGTTTCGGCTTCATCACGAGCACGAAATTGATCTTATAAGAACTTAGCTTGACGCTCATTGTTCTCATTAAGCATAGTTTGCATAATTTGCATAATTTGCATGATCTGTTCAGGAGTGAGTCCACCTCCAGCTCCTTCACCAGATCCAGACATGTTCTGAAATTATATAAATATACTTGCATAAGAATAGGCATAACTCCTATTCTACCCCATTTCCCAATTCCTAAAGCAAAGTCAAAGCCTATCTCAGGTCAAGTTAAAGCCTAGATATTCGAAGCTAATATCTTTGCTTAAAAGTTTGAGTCCAAGTGTTATTGCTAACACTTGAATCCCTCAAACTAATGTTCTGATACCATCCTGTGACATCCTTGCTTTAATCACGCTTGCTTATCCCAGGAATAATAACGCTTGCATAAAGCTAAATAAAATATTACAATAAGTCATGCACTACACGTGCTACAAGGTTACAGTACTAAGTTGCTAAAAACATCACAATATAAGTAAAAGCAGCTACCCAAAACCCAAGGCACCATAAAGCTATACCACAAGCTGAAAGTGAGCTAAGTCCTCTGGGTTGATCAGAAAATAGACCTAAGCAGAAGGTCCAGCTTGCTCTTTACCTTTTCCTGTAAAAATTGTGAGTAGCAACTGTAAGCTAAAGCTTAGTGAGTAAACAGATATTCATGAATGCATGTAAAATATGAGGCGAAAGTGCCTATAAACGCTTGTTATGCTTGCTTGCTTAATACCCAGAAAGAATGCTTGCACAATTGAGACATTTCACGCAGAAAGGAGATGCCACCACTAAGGTTTACCGCTGACAGATGATCAATCTGTGATGCGGGGCTAGCTACCCGCATAATGCTTAGGGATAGTGGTGAGCATCAGAATTGCTTGCTAGCTAAGTATAATGCTTATAAAAATGTACAAAGAAACGCTCAAACAAAGCTTGCTGTAGGATATGCAGAACAATAAACAGATAACAGTATATTATGCACATTAATAGATCAGGTGTAAGATCCGGCTAAGCTGAGTATCGCCTGTACCACAGTGTTCGCCTTCACTCACAACAGTCTATTGAATTCCAAAGAAATCATATAGAAGCAATTTATGTCTCAATTTCATATAAAACATGTAAACAAGAATAACTGTTACTCACAGTACTGAAAATGCTTTGAAATACTCTGAAATGCTTTATAATGCTTGCACTTGTTTATCTAGGCTTAATATATTCTGGCACTGGCTTTGACTCGCAGCTGGGCTAAACGGCTTATGTATAATATCTGAAGTTTAATATTACAGAACATATGCTAAATTAATAATGCTAGCTTAAAACTCTAATATTTATAAACCATAACTTCTAGTTAAATATCTTGCTAATTATTTTGTAATTTATGTGTTGCTCATGAATTTTATCAATTCAATTCGAATTTAGGTGAAAGGGTTCGAATTTGATGCTCAAATTCGAACATATTGTGTTAAATTCGAGAACAAACTCGAACAGGGGGGCTAAATTCGAATTCATGATGCTAAACTCGAATCATAAACTCGAACAAGGGATTAAATTCGAACCTACAGTTCGAATTTAGCTCTATTCGAGCTTGTTCTTGGCATTTCGAATTTGTTCTATGCATTTTCGAGTTTGTTCATGTTTTGCAGCTTTAAACATGCATTTTCAAGTCTAAAGTTCATAAATAAGCTAAGTAATAAGCCTAGGTTCGATTATATCGTACATAATCTAACAGAATCAAGCTAGTACTCAAGCTAAATAGCTTAAAATCGAACCAAAAATGGAAATATAAAGCTTTCTTCAAAAACCAAAAATGCAGAAAACGAGAATGACGAATTTTACCTCAAAACGGTATGAAATCGCACATGCAATAGTAGATCCGCGTAGTACTCTTCGAGATCTTTCCGATGACGTATAGAACTCGAGATTTGGCCGGTCGGTTTGGGAGAAAAGTTAGAGAGAAGTTCGGGCTAGAGAGAGAGAGTCTCTCAAGTTGCTAGAAGGATTTTGCAAAAGTGAGAAAATGGAACACCCGGCTCCTATTGATACTAAAAATCAAAATTACATCTTTCAACGCAAATTGCTCAAAATGCATAAAATAAAAAGCAAGGTGTTATAAGGATCAAACAAATCATAATTCTTTTTGTCTCTATTTAGAGTTTTTCTTTTATGTCTTGGAATGGATTCATCAAAATTCTTCTTTGCAACATTTTTTGGTTTTCGGTATCTTTGATTACTTTGGTGCTTACTTTTATGAACCAAAGAAATACCTATGATTTGATACTAAAAAATTATCCGTCATTTTTTACAGATAGACGGGCGGGTTCCATAATTAATATTCCTTTTTTGGTTAATTGTGTAAGATTTAAACGCTTCATCATTGTATCCAGATTTATTTCTTTCTTTTGAATATAGGATATAGTAATTTTTCTTACATTTATGAGGCTAACCAGGAGACTATATATCTGGATATTATTCATCATTTTTTGATTCAATTGATTCAAACGTCCAGTCCATCTTAATTGCAAAGGAAAATCTCCTTTAAAGAATATTTTGTGGATCGATTCTAAAAAATATTTTTCAATATTGTTTTGATTCTTTAATTCAAGATATTGTTTTGAATTTGATGGGCTAAAAATGAAAAAATCCTCCTCTTGCCTTCCGTTGATATTTGGATTTTCACTAAAATTTTGATTTATATTCAAATTAAAAAGAAGTAATTTGCTTGGGATAAACCAAGGTTTCTCTTTATATTTCTGATAAAGTATCACAAACTCTGGAAAGAAAAAAATTTCGGATTCGATATGAGGTGATTTAAGATTAAGATTTTTTCATTCATTC
Source organism: Centrapalus pauciflorus (assembly GCA_020465985.1). NCBI lineage: Eukaryota > Viridiplantae > Streptophyta > Magnoliopsida > Asterales > Asteraceae > Centrapalus > Centrapalus pauciflorus. Next base: position 48,971 of record JAANYP010006509.1, read on the forward strand.
TCATCCAATCAAAAGACATTCTGATCCAATCAAAAAAGACCTTTTTGTAATTTCTTTCGGAATTTGAATCAATCGGGAGATAAAAAAAAGGCCATTATTATGAGTTTTCTCTATTCTTTGGTCCTTATTAGGGTCAACCTTAATACTTGTATTAATTTTCCAACCAAAATATTTTCTATCTGTATTTTTTCCATATATATAATATCGCTTTTTCCTCGATAATTCTTGATAGGAATATTCTTAAGTATGTTAAAAAATATAACTTTATTTCTGGTGGAATTTTCATGGTTCTGATTTGTTTCTAATGATGATCTATAAATATAGGAGTTCTTCTTAGTTTCAGAATGAATATATTTATATGATAAAAGATCATATCTATAGTTTTTTTGAAAATTATCCTCTTTATTTGGTAATAAATAGACTTCCAAATTTTGTTTTTTTTTTGTAATCAAGTAATTGGTCTTTTTCATAGCAATACCATTTGTTTAAATCTTTATTTTGAGACATATGGCATTGATTGATTCTATTTCGCCATTTTTGTGGGACTAATCTAGACCATGTAATCTGAGATAAACCGTATTGATAATGACCTCTTAACCAGTTTTTCCATGGATTGATTCCATAATTTGGAAGTTTCTTATGTCTTAATTCGGGATGAAATATTCATTGTCTTCCAAAAAAATCCTTTATTTCAGTCTTAAGAAAAAAAGACGGTCTATTATATTGAAGAATAGATCTTAACTTATTGAAGTTAAGAATTTGGGTTTGTGATAATTTAAAAAATACATATTATTGTGACAAGTAAGATAAATCAAAAAACATATGTGACTTACTATTTCTAAGATTATCCAAAGACCTTTTTGTAGTCATAGTAGAAATAAAGTCAATTTTTTCTGTTTTGTTTTATTTATATTAATCCTTTCTTGATTTGTTTCATTATTGTCAATGTATTTATCATCACGAAGAATGTTTTTTGTTGATTCGATAAAAAGTTGTAAAGCGATTCTGCGCATCTCAATGATACATAGAAAGATATTTATGTATATTTTTTCAATGAAAAATTTAACTATTAATTCAATATTTTTTATTTTTAATATTTTCCAAAATTTTGGGGCTAATTCTCCATTACTCTTTTGATTCTTTTTGTTTTTGATTCCCGGCATCAATCCTATGTTTCATTTCTGCTTCTGCTTGTGAATAATCTGTCCAACCTATAGATCGAATTTGACTAGGTGATTCATGAATTATCTGATTGCTGATTATAGAATCCTTTTCTAGTTTGAGTTTCACTTGATTCATATATTTCTTTCGGTATAAATAATGAAACTTTCTTTCCTTTTAAAAGTTCTTTTATCATTTGTTTTACAAATAAAAATGCTTTTGCTTCTTTCTTTTTTATTTTTTTCAAAATTCTTTGAACTCTAAAATGAAATTTTCTGATTTCTACTTTATAGTCTATACTTTTAAAAATGGGTTCAAAAAGGAAGGTGTTTTTCGAGGAGGACCAAAAGGATATTTCGTTTCCATTCCCAAAACTGTTAAAAAAACAAGAATCAAAATCATCTTGTTGCTTTAGATTTTTATCAGAGTCGTAGCTTAGATCTGTGCCAGGGTTTCAAATGAAAATGATATAGGATTTTTATCTGAAAACCCTGTTTTAACCAATTTTTCGAAAATTTTGTTTTGGAGAATTGAAGACCATCATAGCTGCATTTTAAATAAATTTCTCTATTCCAATCTTGGAAATCCTCATACCATTAGGAGATTGTCGTAATAAAATACGGCCAATATTCTTAGCTATTATCAATAAGGGTAATTTAATATGTCTTCTAAAAATTGATTGATCTATTAACAAAAGACTTCTTGATTTTTGTCCATATGGCAAGTTCTCCCCTATTGTGTCTTCCTGGTTGTTTTTTTTATTTGGAGTGGTTGACCTAAAATTTCGAATTCTCGCTTTTTACCTAACCAATCTCTAATATTTAAAAAACTTTGATTAGGTCGAATATAGGACAGGGAAAATCTTCCGTTTTTTCCAAAAAACCGTGGTGAATGGGGATTTCCTTGAGACGGTGCCCAAATAACTATTTACGCCTTTGAGTGCGCATAGATCCTTTGATTACGGCTCCACGAAAATCTGGTTCTTCAAAATAACTTATAAAACCCGAATCTCTATTAAATTTTCTCTAAATATTATAATTCTTGAACTGAGACGTCTTAAAAGTTTGTCTCGAACGAGTTAAAAAAGCTATACGTTTAAATCTTCTTTTTCGAAATTGGTGATCCAGCCCATGCATTATGCCTTGTTCTTTTCGTCGTTTTTTAAAAAGTTGTTGCAACTCGTTTATAATTTGTATGACCATCGAGAGGGTTTTTTACTGATTTCGTTTATTCCAATAGATTTTTTTTGACCCTTAGGGTTAGTTAGAATTGCGTTCAATAAAAAATTGAACCTATTATTTGAATCAATTTGAACTTGTTTTTTCTGATCTTGTTCAGATTCTCGAGAATTAGGATAGGGAATAAGGATCTCATGAATTTTATTTAGTTCAGATATCTCTGTGCAATTTTCTATCGAAGTTTCATTTATGATTGAAGATGAAAACAATTTTTTCATTCTTCCACGATACATCCCAATCAAAAAAGGGATCATACATTTTAACTAGGCATTTTTTTTGTTTTTAGTCTCAGCATTAGACAATTTAACTAGGAAATTTTTTTTGTTTAAAGTCGCTTTCTTGCACGCTGAGAAGCTCCTCGATCGATAGCTCTCAGCGGGACCTTTTTATACTCGCTGAGACGGGCCTAGCGTGCCTTATAACCCATATTTAACTACTTTTAGTGCATCTATACAATAAAAAACTAAAATGCGTTAAATTAGTCACATATTTATCTAGATTTATTAACTAAGCCGACCAATCTATCTAATCAATTAAACTATCAAAAGGGATGACTGTGCAAAGAACCCTCGAGTTGATTCATTTTTGTGATTCAAATCCCTAACAATTTTTCATTCAAAAAAAACCCTAACAGGCAAATTATCATGGAATTGGGATATTACCGGTTCTAACCAATTGAAAGTCACAAGCCACCATCAACAACTCATCAGTGACCACCGGAATTTCGTCGAAAAAGTAAATTCCAATAAAAAAACACAGATTTGAGCACTAAATCAACAAGAAATAAAACACAGACAAATGAATTCGTTGGAAAGTAGGTTCGTCGAAGATGAAGGGTTGGTCAGCAGATTGTAACCGGTTCATCATGTTGCAAGTCATCGTTTTTGAAAAAAAAAACCCTTATTTTGATCGATTTTAGTCAGTTTGGGGTTTTTTGTGCAATGAAAAGTGATAGAGGAATTTAATCACAAAAATGGTCTAACCACTACTACAAAAAGCACAATGGACCCATATTCGCCCCGGTTGATAGAAAAAAAGTTAAAAAAAAAACAGGGTTCTTTTGAAGTTCGTTAGAGTGTTAGCTAATACACCCCGGTTGTTTAACAAAGTAACCGGGGTCCTTTACTTTTTCTTATACACCCCGGTTGTTTTTAAAAAATCCGGGGTACATAATCCAACATTTTTCCGGTTGTTTAACAAAATGACAGGGGTCCTTTACTTTTTCTTATACACCACAGTTGTTTTTAAAAAAACCAGGGTACATAATCCAACATTTATCCGGTTGTTTAACAAAATGACCGGGGTCCTTTACTTTTTCTTATACACCCCAGTTGTTTTTAAAAAAATTAGGGTACATAATCCAACATTTACCTGGTTGTTTAACAAAATGACCGGGGTCCTTTACTTTTTCTTATACACCCCTGTTGTTTTTAAAAAAACCGGGGTACATAATTCAACATTTACCCGGTTGTTTAACAAAATGACCGGGGTCCTTTACTTTTTCTTATACACCCCGGTTGTTTTAAAAAAAACGGGGTACATAATCCAACAGTCCGGTTGTTTAACAAAATAACCAGGGTCCTTTACTTTAACTAAAACATTTATACCTTATTGTCTTAATCAATTCATTAAAATTAGACGATATACTATTTTACGTATATAAATTTTGTAGAAAAAAAAAAGTTGGAATGAAATATATTCACCTACTTTTCCTCCCTTTAGCTTCCCTGTCTCTGATTTTGTATTAAACCCTAGTCGTCAAGTTCATTCTCGCACTATTCCCTCCTCCGCTAATCGAACCCTCCTACTCCTCGCCACTTCTCCAATTCAACCTCTTTTCACTTATATTGTCATCGCTTCTGCCAGCCTCCATATATAATCTTCATTGCAGCGACAGGTGTCCGTGTTTCACTCTTCCGAGGTTTTCTCTGAGTGATTCCAATCGTCTCCCACACCAGACGATTCTTCTTAAGGGTTTTGATTTAATGCACTGACTTGTAATGGTAAGATTTTTTTAGTTTGTTCATCCTCCTAACTTCTTTGCCAGACTTCAATTTGTACATTTAAACTTTTGCTTTTCTTTTTGATCCTTGAAGAAGTTTTTTTTGATCATTTGTTTTCTTTTGGCAACCTTAGCTTTTTAGTAATTAATTAGGTCTTTTTGTTTTCATTACCTTTTTTATTAGTTTATGTGTGGCTTTTATAATGTAGGGTATACAAAGAAGATATCTGAATTACTGTTGAGTAATGAAGATTTAGTAACATTATTTAATGTCTTTTATTAGCGTAAACAAATATGTAGTTGGGATTTTATGCAATTTGTTGCAATTTGTTATAATGTTAGAATGATTTTCGTTGGTTTTAAAGAATGATTATTGTGTATTGATTTTCAAATTGTATTAGAATGGTATCATTTTGTAATGAAAAATAAACGAAAGGATGAAAAAGTAGGCACTATATCTGTGTTTGGGTTTTGTTTAATTTGATGAATGAAAATGAAATATGTTGTTGGATTCACTATTTTATATATATATATATATATATATATATATATATATATATATATATATATATATATATATATATATATATATATATATATATATAGAGAGAGAGAGAGAGAGAGAGAGAGACACACACACAGAAAAGGGCATTTGGTCTAGCGGTATCAAGGTGTTAGAGGGGACCCCAAGATTGTGGGTTCGAGTCCTATTGTGGACAAATGATGTATATTTAGGAGTAGGATTATATGGGTGTGTGAGTTCTGTAGTACAAAAGGTGTAGTTTTAGAAGTCGGATTATAGGTGCCGAAAATTGTTAAAAAAACGAAAAAAAAAAAATTAAAAAACATTTGAAACCCGGTTCCGTAAAAAACAACCAGGTTCTATTTGTATTTTTTTAATTCCATATAAGCCTTGGAACCCCGGTTATTTTGAATTAAACCGGGGTCTATATACATATGTACTGTAGGGATAGTGTGTCCGATACCAATTATAAAATATAAGAAATGTATTACGAATTATATTTTTGAATTAAACCGGGGTCTATATACATGTGAAGAATGAATCAACCGTTCATTCAAACACTTATAACCCGAACGAGAATAATAACAAATTTTATAATAAAAGTTAAAATTGAATCATTCGTTCAATGCTTAAGAAACCAAAAGTGAATAATCGAATTTGTCGTTTAAATTAAACACTTAATAAAGGCTGTTGCAAAAATTAAAATCCGTCTCGAAACCAAAACTCGTTTGTAACGAAACAGAAATAATTAAATGAAATGGAAACACAATTGCTTCGAGACAAAACTCGTTTGAATCGAAACAATAATGTAATAGAAATTTTTACTTCGAGACAAAACTTGTTTGAATCGACGAAACAATTTCTCTAAAATTCCTAATTTTATAACCGGTATCGTGGTTGTAAAATCTGTTTTAAGATTGTAGGGATAGTGTACCCGATATCAATTATAAAATATAAGAAATGTGTTACGAATTACAATTCAGAAATGAAATTACAATACACGGAAATAAATAAAATACAGAAATTAAAATTACAAGTAAAGGAAATAACAATACTGAAATTTAAATTACAATACGAAAAAGAAGGCTGAGTCTCTTGTTAGACACGATTCCCTTAAAACAGATTCGAAGTCTGTTTCCCAGGGTACAACAGCCAAAGCAGCGTGTACTGCCGGAGGTAACCAACTTGCCTGAAAAATCACGTGAATTGAAGGTGTTCTTCATTTTTGAAAGCAGCAACGTCTTGCCGTTAAAGTGCAAAAAGTTTCAAGAATGCAAAGTGTTTTCCAAGTCTTTCAAGTATATTTTGGTGTTTGCATCTCCATCCCTTTTATAGGAGATGAGTTGTAACAACAAATTAATTATATTCATTTGTAATAATAAAAAAATCATTTTTTTATTAATAATTAAATATAATAATTGTATTATTAAACCATGAGTTGTAACCACAAATTAATTATATTTCATTGTAATAAAAAAACATTTATTAAATATAATAATTCTATCATTAAACCATTTCTGTAACGGCTCTAGAATTGTCTAGATTCGTTCAAGACACGAACGCGGCTCACGCAAAAAAAATACCTTATACAAAGTACGAGGCAAATGCGAGTGCTCACAAGTTTAATGATTTGCTACTGTTTGGACCCAAGATTTGTCTTGGAGTAACTTGTCATACTTGTCAAGGCTCCTCCTTATAAACCACTCATGGTTTGGTCCTTCTTCCTATGTGGGACAAGTTTTCACACTTTTAACTTGCATTTTCCCACATCAAACACCAATATTTGAGCATCGATATCTCATTCATCTTAGCTTCGTTTTGGATGTTCTTTATATCGTTGTAATCCTTTCTTCAAGGAGTATACATACCCACAAAATATTAATTATATATCTCACAATTATATTTGGTCCAAAAACATGGAAAATACACGTTTTCCTTTGAAAAATTTACACTTTTTTCCAACAATCCCCCACACGAATGAGAGATCGATAGAAAACACATTCCAATCATCCCCCACATGTATGAGATTGATCGAACACACATAAAATTCCAATGAATTTTCAATGGTTGAAATCTTGCATAGGATAGGTAGGTGTAAACCTTTGAACCTTCCCTTATGAAATGCACTTAGCCTTCTAGCCGTCAGTAGAACTCGATGTCTTTGAATTGAGCTGCCATTTGTGAAGATGACAATACACTTCACACAAGAATCTCCCTGACAAGGTTAACTCCTCATAGTCGTGTCCGTTATGGTCATGGAACACTAGCCTGGTTCTGCGAGAGCTACTAAGAATTGTGCCCCTACAATTCCACTCGAAGCGACCCCACTTCTCTCTCACATAGGTAATTTCTCCCGAATCATTAAAAGCATAAATGATTTCGACCGAATCATTATAAAATGCTTAACCTCATTGTCACTAAAATGATTTTCTTCTAGAAGTCATATAGGAACGGACTAGGAGTTTTTCACAACCCCCCACAGTGACCACAATTTATTCATACAAATAGGTTGTCCTTTTGAACCAAGATCTTGGGATCTCCAGTCAACAAGGTAAGGTTTTCCTTCGTATGAATTTATTCATCCATGGGCTTTAGTCTCATTCCTTTTGACGACTTCAAAACTAACTCTCTATTTAAGCCTTTTGTAAGCGGATCCGCAATGTTATCCTTTGACTTCACATAGTCAATAGTAATAACACCCATTGAGAGTAGTTGTCGTATCGAATTATGGCGACGTCTAATATGTCTTGACTTACCATTATACATTATGTTATGCGCTCTACCAATCGCAGATTGGCTATTACAATGTATATTTCAGCCACTTTGGTGTGTCTTCAATAAATTGACGTAACCATTCGGCTTCTTCACCACATTTATCTAATGCGATGAATTCAGTTTCCATCGTAGATCTAGCTATCACTGTTTGCTTGGAAGACTTCCATGAAATAGCAGCCCCACCAAGTGTAAATACATATCCACTTGTAGATCTAGAATCTTTTATATCGGATATCCAATTCGCATCGTTGTATCCTTCTATCATAGCTGGATATCTCTCATAATGCAGTCTGTACTCTCGAATATATCTCAAATACCGAAGTACTCGTATCACACTTTTCCAATGAGTCCGACTCGGATTACTCGTGTACGTACTTAGCCTGCTTACAGCATATGATATGTCCGGTCTGGTACAAGACATTAGATGCATTAGACTGCCTATAATTCTTGAGTATTCTAGTTGATTAACACGTTCACCTCTGTTTTCGATAGATGTTGACTAGTGTCAATTGGAGTTCTAGCTATACTAGAATCACCATTACTAAATTTCTCAAGAATTTTATCCACATAATGAGTTTGACTTAACACAAGACTATCTTGGGTTCGTGTGATTTTAATACCAAGAATCACTTCCGCTAAACCCATGTCTTTAATGTCAAATTTGGATTTCAACATCTCTTTCGTTGAATTAATCATTCTTTCGTTACTATCAACGATAAGCATATCGTCTACGTATAAACAAAGAATAACATATCCATGTTTTGTATCTTTCATGTACACACACTTGTCGCACTCATTAATTTTGAATCCACATTCTAGCATGACGTGGTCAAACTTTTGATGCCATTGTTTGGGAGCTTGCTTCAAACCATATAATGACTTAACAAGCCTACAAACTTTCTTTCCACATCCGGGAGCACTAAAACCCTCGGGTTGCTCCATGTAGATCTCCTCTTCTTAATCACCATTTAGAAAAAGCCATCTTCACATCCATTTGGTGCCCTTCTAGATTTCTTATTGGGCAATAGCAAGCACCAATCTAATGGATGTTATTCATGTCACCGGCGAATATGTATCAAAGTAATCAACACCCTCCTTTTGTTTGTAACCTTTAATTACCAAACGTGCTTTATATTTATCAATGGAACCATCGGGTTTCATTTTCCTCTTAAAAAGTCATCGGTAACCTAGTGGATTACAACCTTTAGGAAGGTCCACTAGTTCCCAAGTTTGATTTTGTAAAATTGACTCAATTTCACTCTTGATGGCTTCTTTCCATTGAGGTCCTTCAGAAGAAGTTACCGCCTCTCGATAAGTTTTGGGTTCACTTTCAACCATGTAAGTGACAAAATCATCTCCATATGATTTTTCAACCCTTTTCCTTTTACTTCTTCTAGGCTCAACCTCTTCTCTTTCAGGTTGTCCTATTGTTTCATCTTGGACATTTTCGTCAATCGATTTAGACGAACTAGCACGATCCTTTTGTAAACAATGAAATATATTCTCAAAGAAGGATGCATTCCTTGATTCCATGATGGTATTCTTGTGAATTTCTGGATTTTTAGACTCATACACAAGAAACCGATAGGCACTACTATGATGTGCATAACCAATAAATATGCAATCAACCGTTTTAGGTCCTATCTTTTGAGCCTTAGGTGCCGGTACAACAACCTTTGCTAGGCACCCCCACACTCGTAAGTACTTATAGGATGACTCTCTTCCCATCCAAATTTCATACGGTGTTTTGTCCATTTTCTTGCGGGGTATCTTACTCAAAAGATAAGTAGCCGAGAGGATAGCTTCCCCCCACATTTCTTGGCTCATTCCAAAACTAATTAACATGGCATTCACCATTTCTTTCAAAGTTCGGTTCTTTCTTTCCGCAACTCCATTTTGTTGAGGTGAGTACGGAGCGGTGAATTTGTGTCGGATTCCATGTTGAGCACATAAATCCGCAAACGGTGACACATATTCACCACCTCGATTACTTCTTACAACCTTAATCTTTTTGTTGAGTTGGTTCTCAACCTCTTGTTTGTATAAAACAAACTTATCAATTGCTTCATCTTTACTTTTCATTAAATAAACATAGCAATATCTAGTACAATCATCAATAAACGTGATGAAGTACTTATTACCACCTATCGTAGGAATGGATTTTAAATCACACACATCCGTGTGAATCATATCAAGTGGTTCGGTTATTCTTTCAACCGATTGGAAAGACGATCTTGTAAGTTTGGCTTCAACACAAGTTTGACATTTATAATTTGAATCAATATGAAAAGATGGAATGCAATTTAACTTGATTAAACGACGTAATGAATTAAACTTGACATGTCCAAGACGACCATGCCACACGTTAGAACACTCTGTCAAATAAATCGAATTTGTAGTCGTTTTATTAAAATTGCTTTTCAAACTTATTAAATTTATTTTGAACATTCCATTCAAAGTAAAACCTTCTCCAACAAAATGACCATTCTTGGTCAAAACAAATTTATTAGATTCAAAAATCATTTTAAATCCAAACTTGCTTAACAGCCATCCGGAAACCACATTTTTTCGAATTTCCTGTACATGCAAAACATTTGTTAACTTAAGATCTTTCCCGGATGTCATCTTCAAGTTCACATCGCCTTCACCTTTGACATCAACCGTATCAAAGTTTCCGATGAAGATCTTTTTTTCCATTAACTACTTTCAAAGTAGTAAACAAACTTTTCTCCGAACACACATGTCGGGCAGAATCAGTGTCAATCCACCATTCATTCGGTTCAGATTTTACAAATTCTACATCAGAAACCATTGCGGTGATATTCACATTCATCACACTTGCAACTTCACCGTTGCCTTCAAGAACCACGCATGGTTCAAGATCTAAATCAGAAAGCAATTCTGATTTCTCAATATGATTGGCAAAATTACTCGCATTTTGAACTTCAATCATACCAACCATCTCCTTAATCGATGGTTTAGCAATAGATGTTATAGTTGAAGTCATCGACCGTGACACAACTCCATCTAACATTTCCATTTTTTTTCTTTAACGCCAAAGAAAATAATTATAAGTAGTTGTGAATCTTCTTTTCAAACAAATACTTTATAAATTTTCAATAAAGAAAATTTTCTCACTTTATAATAAAATTACACTTTTATTATAAACAACATCAAATACTTTAATTGATCAAACTTGAATCAACCGTTCAATTTAATCACTTTATAACAAATTAAATCTTTTGTTATAAACAATGTCAAATACTTCAATTGACAAAACTTGAATCAACCGTTCAATTTAATCACTTTATAACAAAATTAAATCTTTTTTATTATAACCAATTTTATCACTAAAATTGAATCTGCCGTTCAATTTAACACCAAAGTGATAACGCCAAAGTGAAAAATGAATCAACTGTTCATTCAAACACTTATAACCCGAAAGAGAATAATAACAAATTTTATAATAAAAGTTAAAATTGAATCATTCGTTCAATGCTTAAGAAACCCAAAGAGAATAATCGAATCTGTCGTTCAAATTAAACACAAGGCTGTTGCAAAAATTAAATCCGTCTCGAAACCAAAACTCGTTTGTAACGAAACAGAAATAATTAAATGAAATGGAAACACAATTGCTTTGAGACAAAACTCGTTTGAATCGAAACAATAATGTAATAGAAGTTTTTACTTCGAGACAAAACTTGTTTGAATCGTAAAAACAATTTCTCTAAAATTCCTAATTTTATAACCGGTATCGTGGTTGTAAAATCTGTTTTAAGATTGTAGGGATAGTGTGCCCGATATCAATTATAAAATATAAGAAACGTATTACGAATTACAATTCGGAAATGAAATTACAATACACGGAAATAAATAAAATACGGAAATTAAAATTACAAGTAAAGGAAATAACAATACTGAAAATTAAATTACAATACGAAAAAGAAGGCTGAGTATCATGTTAGACACGATTCCCTTAAAACAGATTCGAAGTCTGTTTCCCAGGGTACAACAGCCAAAGCAGCGTGTACTGCCGGAGGTAACCAACTTGCCTGAAAAATCACGTGAATTGAAGGTGTTTTTCGTTTTTGGAAGCAGCAACGTCTTGCCGTTAAAGTGTAAAAAAGTTTCAAGAATGCAAAGTGTTTTCCAAGTCTTTCAAGTGTTTCAAGTATATTTTGGTGTTTGCATCTCCATCCCTTTTATAGGAGATGAGTTGTAACAACAAATTAATTATATTCATTTGTAATAATAAAAAAACCATTTTTTATTAATAATTAAATATAATAATTGTATTATTAAACCATGAGTTGTAACAACAAATTAGTTATATATCATTGTAATAAAAAAACATTTTTTATTAATAACTAAATATAATAATTCTATCATTAAACCGTTTATGTAACGGCTCTAGAATTGTCTAGATTCGTTCAAGACACGAACGCGGCTTAAACACCAATCTTTGAGCATCGATATCTCATTCATCTTAGCTCCGTTTTGGACGTTCTTTATATCGTTGTAATCATCTCTTCGAGGAGAATACATACCCACAAAATATTAATTATATATCTCAAAATTATATTTGGTCCAAAAATATGGAGAATACACTTTTTCCTTTGAAAAATTTACATTTTTTTTAACATGTACCCCGTTTGAATGATCGGGATCCTTTACATTCGGAATAGACCTCCCCCTTATCAACCCTGGTGCTACAACCAGGGTTTATTATCATTTTTGACCGGGATCCATTATCTTTTCTGTAGTAGGGAACTTGAGTATTTTTGAGCATTTTTTGCACAAATATTCCTTATCAAAATAGAAACATGATTAAAAAAAAATCGTACAGCTAGCAATGATTAATCTTTTCTTTATTAAATAAAACAAATACTTTTCATTTTCCTAACTCTTTTTCAACGTTTTCGTCTATATATTAAGAGATTTTCTTTTTGATTGGAGTTTTAATAATCATAGTATGATTTTTTCATTATTATTTTTATTTAATTTAAAAATAGGGTCATCTCATCAGTCATCAACTCTTTTTGACTCAAATCTAAAAAAGAAATTCCTCAAGTACCAAACATGAATATTCAAAATATTGGAAAAAGAAGCATCAGTTTTTTGATGTGGGTTTATAAGACATATTATTAAAAATGATCATTTAAGTGGGTTACACATTAAAAGATATCAAAAACCTAGAATATTCACTTTGTCTACCTAATAAATAAATCTCTATTTATTTACCTTTTTTTGCGTTTTTAAAATACAATTTAATTTAAGACATTATTTAATTTAATTATTTAATCGTCGTTTTTATATAGATAATAGATATGGTCCCTCAAACCAAAGGGCTTTTGGCCTGGCGGTAAGATGGTGGAGTTATAAGCGAGAGGTCACGGGTTCGATCCCCGTCGGAGGCAAGTTGAAATTTAGGTGGAGTAAGTAAGTCTGGTGGTAAAAAGGAGTAGTTTAGTCCTAGGACTAGGATAGTTTGTCGTTAAAAAAAAAAAAAAAAGATATGGCCCCTCAAGTCCTAAACATTAAAAGTATGCATGCAAGTGCCATTTGATTCAATGAATTTGCTTTGTTTTTTTTAAAAAAAAAATTATGTAATGATGCGTTATTTATCTTTCTATAAAGTGGATATGATGGTTATATGTTCGTATCATGCAATTTGTGTGAGGTTAATTTATTTTGAGATGTTCCATATTATTTTCGACATTTGAACATGCAAAGCCAATTCATCGGTTTTTAGTTTACGATGTCTTTTATTATTATTATTTTTGAGAAATAATATAAACGGCACAGCTAATAAGGTAGTGTTTGGTTCATTACAATATAAATGCAAGAATTAATTAGAATTCGTCAAGAATTAAACATGTTAGTAATTAAAATTGAATTCATGTAACCTGAATCTCCCATAGATTCTGATGAATCGAACTCATCCGTCATCGTTAGGGCATCATCTACAATGGGTGGTTATTTTAGAGTTGTATCGAAGCCACATGAAAGGAGATATATATAAGAGTTTACTTTTTTTTTGAACGGCAAATTATCCTACTCCTACTCCTAAACTACAGCTTCTTTACCACAAGACTTACTTTCACCACCTAAATATCAACTTGCCTCCGACGGGAGTTAAACCCGTGACCTCTCACTTATATCTCCACTTTTTACCGCCGGACCAAAGACCATTTGGTGGTATATAAGAGTTTACTGTATTGGGAGGTGGTGACCTGAATGGTTTGTATGCATGATTGATCATACAACAATGTAATGGTAGAAAACTGAGCCAGTATACCTCATTCTTTTATCAGCCAATTATTTTTAATTTATTGATGATCAACTTATATAAAGAAATAAAATTAATTATTTATGAAAAATAAAAAATCGATAAAGATAAGTTAAGTATTAACAATAAATACTATATTAGAATATATATTTAGCCTTTTATTTAATAAGTTTTTATTTGGTTTATTCGAACGTTTCAAATTTTAAAAATGTAATTTCTAATAAATTATAAAACATAATTTATAGGTATCGTAAATGTTTAATTAATGTGTGTAGTTATTACATACATACATACATACATACATATAGAGGTTCAATTGAGAACTTTTGTGCATCGGGGCACCTCGAGGCACTTTTGTGCATCAGATAATCTAACAAGGGTGCACAAATGACATTTTGGGAAAATTAAATGTATGAAATTAATTAATTTTTAAAAATCATTAAATGATAATTATGAGTTAATTTAGGAATTAAAATCCCACATTAACAACATTCCCCATTATCCTCCCTATTTCTCTCTCTCTCTCTCTCTCTCTCTCTCATGCTTTTGATTAAGATATGGATTTTATGATGAAGAGATGCATTTTGGAAGATATGAATGTTTGTTGGAACGATGAACGATTAATGTTTGAATGAACGATGCATCACGTTAAAATAAGGTGCATTTTGGATTTTTGATTAAGAGATGCATTTTGGAAGATACGAATTTTTGTTGGAACGATGAACGATTCATGTTTGAATTAACGATGCATCACGTTAAATTAAGGTTTTTGGATGAACACGTTGATGCATCACGTTAAATTAAGGTTTTTGGATGAACGATGCATCACGTCAAATACGAAGTTGATGAACATGAAGATAATGGATGAAGATGATGAACACAAAGAATGAACAACAATGATGCATCAGAATCTTTATTTTTTTATTTGAATTTGTATTATTTTTTGAAATGTAATAATTAAATGAGGATTGCATAATTCCTGTTTTACCCCTCTGCATATTTCATTATGTGCACTTGATGCATAAAACTTTCTATTTAATTACCCTTTTGCCATTTGATCTAAACCACACATTCTTTTCATCTAAGGGACATTGGAGGTTCTTTTGTGCCTCGATGCACAAAAGTTCTCAATGGAACCTCCCTCTATATATATATATATATATATATATATATATATATATATATATATATATATATATATATATATATATATATATATATATATATATATATATATATATATATATATATATATATATATATATATTTGAAGCTAATATAATAATATCTTAAATTTTATAATGTTGAATAAAGTGTGAATGTTAAAAGGTAAAATTATATAGATAGTAGAATACTGAAATGTTAATGTAACAATCCATTAAACTCTTGTAAAGTTGCAAGGATTGTTGATGCCCTTACGGTCCATGGCTTTATTTTACACCAAACATTTCTTAAAGATGTTTCTAAAAAAAGAAATTTTAAAGAGATATCCAAATTTTATGAGATTTCATATAGATATCAAGATTTTATAAAAACATATTCGTTAAGGGTCATACAAGTTTTGTCTAATGGCTGCCTCTTTTTAGTTGGCAAACAATTAAAAAATAGTCATAAAAGTGGATTATACTTTTATTTTGTCAGAAACCGGTTAGTAAGCCTTCAACAATTACCAACTAATTATAGATGATCAATTGAAAATCATGAAAGCCCAAATTATAGTGGTAAATAATATTTGAAGATAAAATGTTGTATGTTTTATGTATGGGTTGAATATATATATATATATATATATATATATATATATATATATATATATATATATATATATATTCTAGTAGTAATAGTTCATAATTAATCAATCATTAATATGTAAGAATTAATTTAAATTGGAGTTTATAATTAAAAATATATGTTGAATTGAGATATCTTTCTTTAAATGGAACTCCAAAGGGGTCAATTTAAGCACATAATGGTGGTATGGTCAAAGGGTTTTTCCTATAAAAACTAAGATCTTTGAATAAACATTTATTGCCTTGCTTAGAGGTGACATTATGTGATTTTTGCTTTAATGTAGGGCATCTTTGTCTGGTTTACTTAAGCTTGTAAAAGACTTGAGATATTTTTGTAATAAGGATAAGTTAAGTTATTTAACCCATTTTTTTATTGTGAGTTTCAAATTTGATTTCATATAACAATCAGCTCAAATCACAAAGTTGTATATTGTTAGATCAATAACTTGTTTTTAAGACTTGTGCATTGCAACGAGATGCAAATGTGTTGATTTTGGTTACGGTCCACACACTCAATGGGATTGAACATTTCATCTCCCCCTTCAATAAGAATATCGATTTGTATTAATTAACTCTATATTTTCGTGTTCTCCTATACACTCGAAAATAATCATTTTTTTAGATTAACAGATAAAAAAACCAATAGTAATTGAAACTCTTTTTTTAATGGGACATATATCTCAATATGAAAATCAGACAAATGTGTGAATCACATTGTTTTTTTTTATGTAGTTGATTCCGAAGCTGGAAGGGTTAAAAATGCAATTCTAAATATAATACTATTACTAGGTAAATGCATGAGTCATGGATTGAACATGGGAATTCATAGGTATGGCAATAAAAACTGAATCCAACGGGAAAAACCGAAAACCGATCTAATCGGGACGGGTTTCAACCGAACCCGATAAAGTTAAACGGGGAATAGGGCAGGTATGATATTGATAATATCCGCACCGTATACCCGGTTACATAACCCGTTTATATCCCCTAATACTCCGATTACTTTTTTAATAGCAACATGTTATATATATATATATATATATATATATATATATATATATATATATATATATATATATATATATATATATATGGTGAGGATAAAATGAGGATCGTGCTTAAAATGAGGACAATAAGAACCAATTAAATTGCTTGAAATTGTGAATCAACCAATAGAATGCAAGATGACAATTTTGTAATTAAATAAAGATTTGTACAATATGGACAAGTGTTTGAGGGTAAAATAGTCATTTGCGCACCCTCTCTATTTTTAACAACTATATGAATTTAATGAGGTGAGTTTTGGTTTTTTAACGCATTTTGGGGTGTGGCGATTCACGATGGAGAGTGAGGAGGTGGGCGATTCACGACGGCAAGGCTGGTGTGGTTCACGGCGACGGAGAGTGATTCAAGGCTAGTTGTTCACTACGAACAGTTGATTCCCGACGATGGCGAGTGGTTCACGATGACGGAGAGTGAGGAGGTGGGTTTCTAAAGGCTGTTGGTTAACGACGGCAATGTGCACACGACGATCACTACGAACAGTTGATTCACGGTGGAGGTGAGTGGTTCACGACGAGCAGCGGATCACGATTCAAGCAAGCGATTCATGGCGGCGTTGCTACATGGTTCACGAAGGCGTAAGTTTGGACTTTGAGTTGTTCCCGGCGGTTCACGGTTCAAGCAAGTGAGAAGGAGGCGAGCGGGGGTTCACGGTTCAAGCAAGCAATTCACAACGACCACAGTACACAGTTCACGAAGGCGGAGGGTTCACGGCGAGTGGTGGTTCACTGTTCACGGCCAATGACTGTTCACGGTTAAAATACAGAGGAGGATTAGGAGGCGAGCGGCGGTTCACGATTCAAGTAAGCAATTTTACGGCGGTGGTGATACACGATTCACGAAGGCGAGGTTGTGGGTGTCGTGGTAGAGCAGGTACCGCCGATCGTGTGTGTTTATGGTAGGTTGACAATGGGGAGAAAGTGGTTGTGGTACCGGGTTCATGTCATTGACGTTAGTCATATCACAACGGCAGTGACCGTGAAAGAGTGGAATGCGTGGAAGACCGCCGGAGAAGATGACAGTGTGTAGAGCACCATGGGAGAAGGAGTGTGTTACTAATGAACTCATGGTTTCTTCATGAGCAGAAAGAAAGAGATAGAAGAGAGAGAAAGAGAAATCTTAAAAATAAAACAAATATGGATAAATATCATGATTTAAGGAATGATTTGATGGGTAACCGTAAATTGAGGAAAAGTTAGTTTCTTTTTTTTATTCAATTTTAAGTTTTGAAATTGTCCAAAATGCCCTTAAGAATATGGATTAAGTTAGATGACGTGTCATAATTTAATTGGTTCTTATCGTCTTCATTTTAAGGACGGTCCTCATTTGATCCACTCCCTATATATGGGATATATATATATATATATATATATATATATATATATATATATATATATATATATATATATATTGTATATAAAATTTTATCTATTTTATATATTATATGTAAAAAATTTATGTATAATTTAAAGAACTTATTTATTTACATATAATTTATTAAAAGAATATTTTTTTCGTTACCATTTGATAGTGATACAAATTTAATTTAATATTAGTATGTTAATTTTAAACACATTGACATTTTAAGCTTAATTATGAACCATATGGTTAAGTTTCATATTATTGATATATAAATGGGTTTCCTAGTTTAATACCCATGGTAGGCCAGCAATCGACTTATTTAATTAAAATATAGCAAATATATAATATAAGTATAAAGTTATTATATTAAATGATAATAAAAAAACTATTCATTTAGGTTAATTTATATATTTTTTCATTGTGGTTTTTATTTCCGTCACACTTCGTTTTTTGGGGATTCTTTTTTTGTGTTTGGTTGCATTTTTTTTTTTTTTTTTTTTTTTTGTATTTAGGATGTGTTTAGTTACTGAAAATTTTCAAAATTTTCGACTTACTTTTTTAAAAATGAAAACTTTTTTACTTAATAATAATTACTTAAATTTTCATTTCACTTTTTATATACCACTTTTCATACTCTCTCTTACTTTTCTATTAACTAGTTATTAACCACGTATTACGTGGATATTTTATAAATAGATATTACTATAAATCTACACAAATGTAAATTACATACAAAAATATTTATTTTTATCTAAAAAAATACAAAAAAATAGTATTATCTTTTGCTATTATGGATAATTAAATTTCTTATTTTTAAATATGTATGAATAGTATTAATTTTTTAGAACTTTTTGTTTTTATATTTCTATGTATAAATAAAAATTTTTAAATTTATTTTTAAAATAGAACACAATTTAATATTTCTATAATTAAAATGTAAATTTATAAAACGGTGTATTAAACAATTGTTCTTTGAAAAAAATTCAAAATTATGTAAAAGTTATGACTTTTATCATCAATTTGTTTGAGCTGTTTGCTTGAATGTGCCGAAATTACCACCTAAAATATTGCATTATTGTTACTTTTTAAATATATAAAATAATGCATATTTAGTTAAAATTAGAAGTTAAATCTGAAAGTTATTTAAATCAAGCAAAAATATTGTTTTGTATTTATAGGAGTTAAATTAGGTAGTAATTAATAATATTTATACTTAAAATAATTTGATAACTAATTAAGGAGATTATATATGGAAAATTAGGCGGGAAAATTTTTTTTCAGTTAAATGAGGAAACGACACGTGGCCGTAAAAATTTTCTTTTATTAATATACTAGGTTATTACCTATGTATTACATGGGTTAATTTTAGAAATTGATATTTACATATATGTATAATATAATAATTATATGAATAATAAAGTTTGCTTAATTTTAGTTAATTAGTTATTAAATTAATCAATATTGGATTTACATAAATTTGACTTGGTTTAAAATTTAAAAATAAAATCAGTAATGACGTGACAAAAGAAGAGAGCGACATGTGGCAAATTAAATGAGAGCATGACATGTGACATTTAGTTACTCTTTTAATAGTATAGATAGATATAGATAAATTATCCTATATTTACTTTTAATACATTCTTCTTTCTCTACTTTTCTAGCATCTATCCTATTTTTCTTACTTTATAATCACCTATTTCATTTTCCTTAAAACTAAAACTTAATTATCTAAACAAGTTTTCACTTTCTATAGAATTATAGAAACCCTTGTTTTTTTATTAAACTATAAACTGAAAACTGAAATTAAAAAATAAATAGTTTTCGTTTACTAAACACAACGTTACATATCGGTATATTTGTTTTTGTGTTGTTCAATGATGAAATATGTAAGTTATTAAATAATGACGTGGAAAGCACTGGTTGAGGTGGACCAATCAATATTTGGTGTAGATGTCATCTTCACATGGGGCCTCCTTGTCAGCATTTAAGATTCGTTCTAATTTGCGTGATGGAGGCATGATTAATTCTGTTAGATAGGGAATCGCCAAGTGTCACTATCTGATTGGACAGTTCAGAATCACAGATATGGCCAAAGGTATAAATAGAACCTTCTCTCACAGAAATGAGGTACACAATATACCCATATTATCGCATTCTCTATATTTTGATCCCAACGAAACCCTATACTGACTTAAGCATCGGAGTGTCGACGCAGGGCCACCCTGCTCCGACCTTCACCCAGTGTCTTCCATTGTTTTGCAGCAGTGAACCAGGAGATCAAGGATCGAACATTGGCGCCATCCGTGGGACCGCTGTGGGTTCTTTCATTCTGTTCAGAAAAGCTTCTTGACTCTTGGGTTTCATTCGATGGCTGGATCGTCTAATGTTTCAAATGTACCTGATGCGTCAGCTGTGGTGGAGAATGTTAATGTGGCTGAGGATCCTGTAGTAGACATGGACTTTGTTCACAGGCACTTCGATTCTCTGCAAGCCCTGATGGCGGAAAGGAAACGCAAGATGAGGTTGGAAGGTGTTACCACACGCCTGTTTCTGGACGCGGAGGAGGAGGATCAATTGATTGAAGAGGTAGAGATGCCTCAGGATCCTGTCCCAAGTTTTGTGCGTACTCCTGCAACCCCAGCCTCAGGTAATTTAACGCATCTGAGACCTGTTACTTCTGCTATGATACCCGTGTCATGCCTTGCTCCTTTACCACCTCCCCTATTGCCAAGAACTCCTGGAGTGGGGAGCAGAGTTATGTTTTCAACTCCCCCGTCGGTCATACCGTCATCCCTCCATCTGGTTCCTAATGCTGGTGTTTCGCGAGGGCCGTCTTTTATTCCAATTCAATCAGATTATTCAGAGCCTTTGTTGTCATGGAGTGATTCTCCTTTAGCCTCCTGGATAGAATCGTATCCTCTGCCCGCGAGTCTAAAGATCCCTTCCAATGTCGGGTTGTATGATGGGACCAGTGACCCAGATGACCATCTGCAATTATTTACGGGGGCGCTGAAGATTTCTAGATGGGCTCCGCCCGTAGCGTGTCATATGTTCCCGGTGACACTAAAGGGTACAGCAAGACTTTGGTATGAATCCCTGATGCCAGGTTGTATAAATAGTTTTGAGGAGCTGCGCACCAAGTTTAGGGCGAATTTTATGCAACAGCAGAGGTATACAAAAACGCATCTGGAGCTTCACAGTATTAAGCAGAAGGAGCAGGAGTCCCTGCGAGATTTCATGGAACGGTTTAATCTGGAGAGTCAACAGATCAGAGGCCTTAATGACGACGCTAAGATATCTGCATTTATTCATGGTGTTCGCGGGAAGCAGCTAGTGGAGTTACTGTCACAAGATCTTCCGAGAACCTATCAACAGTTACTGGAAAAGACGTATAACTATGTTAGATCCAAGGAAATCGTGGCACAAACGCAGGCTCAGGGGAAAAAGGAGGCAGACAAGGGATCTAACGCGTCAAAGGACAGATCAGTGCGGAGGTTGGATGCTAGGGATTCAAGGTATGGAGGTAGGGCTAGCCCTTTCCGCCGGGAGAGAGATTATTCTCATGGTTCTGTGGCTCCATATGACTCGAGAAGGGGCACAATCTCAAACCATAACACATCTTCGGCAGGTGTAAGTTCCCCATCCCTTTCTAAAACCCTGAAGGAGATCCTGTTCACAGAGCAAGTATGTGCTACGTTTACCCCTCCCCCTCCTATGCCAAGAGATATTTCCAAGCGTAACCAGCGTGTTTATTGTGACTTTCATGAGGAAAGGGGCCATGATACAAATGATTGTATGGAATTGAAGCGAAGGGTTGAAAAGGCTGTCAAAGAAGGAAAGCTGGCTCTTGAGTGATTTAAGAGGTAGGGTCCAGAAGGGGGGACCAAAGAAGTATAATTGGCAAGGCAAACCCTCTTCAGGGGGAGCAGGTCCTTCAGGAGGCGCTGAGGTTCAGATGATCAGGCGATACGCCTGGCAGCGGGGGACTGGAGGAGATGCAGAGGCTAGAAAGGTCCAGCGAGTCAGGGAAAATGAAGTTATTGTTTTCCCTGCGTCAGAGGGAGATTGGTCGGGACCGGTCGTTGTTACAGCTTTCATAGAGGGGATCAAAGTCAGCAGTGTTTACTTGGACGGTGGAAGTTCCTGCGACGTTATTTACGAGCATTGTTTCCTGCAACTGTCACCGGAGCTTAGATCTCAAATGATTCCTTCAACGGTCCCGTTAATCGGATTTTCAGGGGAAACCTCTTGGCCTCTTGGTCAACTTTCTTTGTATACCCGACTAGGAGAGGGCATAAATTCAAGATCGGAATGGTTAACCTTTATGGTTATACGGTCGGCGTCACCGTATAATGTAATTTTGGGAAGAACAGCCCTTAAAGCGATGCAGGCCATCGTATCAACGAATCATGGCATGGTGAAATTTCCATCCTGGGGGGGAATTGTCACTATTCAGTCAGAGGCAGTGCAAAACAAGGTTATCCAGGCTGTGGCTGTAGCAGAAGAGCAGCCAGGTCCCGATGATGGTCAGGAGGAAGTAGTTATTAACTATGAGTACCCAGATCAGAAGGTCAGAGTGGGAACTGGTTTATCAAAATCAGTGAAGAGGAAGTTGATTGAATTGCTTAGATATCACCGAGACGTTTTTGCTTGGAAGCCTCGGGACATGGCGGGAATCCCTAGGATTCTGGAGTTGGAAGGAGAGAAGTTCGTAACCTCTCACCGTTTGAATATCGCTCCGGGAGCTAGGCCAGTCTGTCAGAAGAAGAGGTCCTTAGCCTCTGATAGAAGTATGGCTGTAACTAAAGAAGTTGGTAAGCTTGTGGAGGCTGGAATTATGAGAGAGGTGAAATACCAGACCTGGGTGGCCAACCCAGTTATGGTAAAGAAGAGTGACGGATCTTGGAGAATGTGTGTGGATTACAAGGATCTTAATAAAGCTTGCCCCAAAGACTGTTATCCTTTGCCAGAGATAGACAAGAAGGTGGAATCCTTGGCCAGATATCCCTGGAAATGTTTTTTGGATGCCTACAAGGGGTATCATCATATTCAAATGTCAGAAGAGGATGAGGATAAGACAGCCTTCCATACAGATCAGGGCATATTCTGTTATGTTAAAATGCCCTTTGGTTTAAAGAATGTGGGTGCTACGTATCAGAGGCTGGTGGACTGGGCGTTCAGAAATCAGATAGGCAGGAACTTAGAGGCCTATGTGGATGATATGGTGGTTGAAAGTCAAATGGAGGATCAGTTGCTCGCAGATGTTGAGGAAACCCTGAAAAGACTGGTGCGGATAGGCATGCGTCTTAATCCAAAGGAGTGTTCTTTCGGTGTAACGAAGGGTTTGTTTCTAGGACACTTCATATGTAACGAGGGGATTGGTCCATCCCCTGAAAAAATCAAAGCTATAGCCGAATTAAAATCTCCCTCCACGGTGAAGGAAGTGCAAAGTTTGAACGGAAGATTAGCTGCTCTGGGTCGGTTCTTATCCAAAGCGGCGGAAAAGTCGCTCCCTTTTTTCAGAACATTGAAGGGGTGCATTCAAAAAAGCAATTTCAGATGGACGGATGAAGCTGAGGAAGCATTCAAAGAAATGAAGAGAGTCATCAGCGATCTCCCGATGATGACTGCCCCGGCCCCAGGAGAAGAGCTTTTGTTGTATCTCTCGGTTGCAAAGGAGGCAGTGGCAGCTGTCCTTATGGTGGAGCGGAAGAAAAAGCAGATGCCAATCTATTACTTCAGCAGAGCCCTACAAGGACCAGAAATTAATTATGCGCCTCTGGAAAAAATGGCATACTCTCTGGTATTGGCAGCACGCAGGCTCCGGAGGTATTTCCAAGCTCACCATATAACTGTTCTTACTGATCTACCCATTCGGCAAGTCCTATTAAAGCCTGAGCATTCAGGACGGTTGGCAAAATGGGCAATAGAGTTGGGGGAGCATGATATCCGCTTCAAGACGAGAACTTCTTTCAAGGGTCAAGTATTGACAGATTTTATGGTGGAGTTGCAGCAAGGACCTGATGAGCAGGGAGGACCTGACCCAGAGGTATGGACACTGTTCACAGATGGGTCAGCGGGGGCAGACGGATCCGGAGTCGGGATGATCCTTACAGATCCTGAAGGGCAGGAGTACACCTATGCGTTGTGCTTTGACTTCCCCACGTCAAATAATGAGTCTGAATATGAAGCTTTAATCGCAGGTCTCCGTATCGCCATAGAAATGGACATCCAACATCTGGAAGTATTTGTTGATTCCCAGCTAGTTGCAAATCAGATACCAGGTGTCTTTGAAGCAAGGGATCAATCCATGAGGGCGTACTTGGTGGTAGTGCAGGGTCTGATGTCCTGCTTTAAACAAATTCAAGTTACTCAGATTCCAAGGGGAAAAAATAAAAAAGTTGACGTCCTTAGCAAGTTGGCCACTTTAGCTTTTGATCATCTCACCAAGAAGGTGTTGATTGAGGTATTACGCAACAAGACCATTGACCAGGGCGTGGTTGCAGACATTCGTGTGGAAGGTAAAACTTGGATGGACCCAATAAGGGAATATCTCGTCGATGGTATTCTAGCAGAAGATCGGAAGGAGGCCCACAGAATCCGTCAGGGAGCCCCCAATTTTGTGTTAAAAGGGGGAATCTTATTCCGAAGAGGAAACCTATCGCCGTGGCTCCGATGCGTAGGACCACAGGAAGCAATGAATGTGATACAAGAGCTACATTGGGGATCATGTGGTGTCCATAGTGGACCTAGAGCAACTGTGGGCAAGGCCCTTCGTCTGGGGTATTATTGGCCGACAATGCTCCAGGATGCAAGAAGGGAGATACAAAAATGTGAATCCTGCCAAGTACAAGCCAATATCCCCAGAATGCCGCAATCTGAGTTAATTCCAGTGTCTGTATCTTGGCCATTTGACAAGTGGGGTATAGATATTGTTGGCCCATTCCCAGAAGCCCCAGGAAGAGTAAAATTCCTGATCGTAGCAATTGATTATTTCACAAAATGGGTGGAGGCGAAGGCCCTGGCATCTATCTCAGGGAAGAACGTTCGAAACTTTGTGTGGGATTATATCGTATGCAGATTTGGCATTCCTAAAGTCATTGTCAGTGACAATGGGAAACAATTTGCAGAAGATCCTTTCAAGTCCTGGTGCAAGGAGCTCAATATTCAACAAAACTTCACTTCGGTGGCCCATCCCCAAGCCAATGGGCAGGTGGAAGTTGCGAACAGGGAGATCGTCAGGGGCTTGAAGAAACGGTTGGGCCTTTGTCAAAGAGGATGGGTAGATGAATTATCAAACGTCTTGTGGGCCATTAGGACCACACCCAAAGAAAGCACTGGAGAAACCCCGTTCAGCCTGGTTTATGGGGCGGAGGCTGTTTTTCCCCCAGAGATTGGCATACCCAGCTTCAGGGTACTGATGCATGAAGAAGAGCAAAATGAAGAGCAGCGGCGAATGGATCTGGACCTCATAGAGGAAAGGAGGAACGCTGCCCTTGTCAAGCAGGCCCGAGCCAAAGCCCAGATGAAACGATACTATGATAAGCGGGTCAGGAGTACTCAATTAAGGCCAGGAGACTGGGTTCTGAGGAAGAATGAGGCAAGTCGAAGTCAAGATACTGGAAAAATGGGCCCACAGTGGGAGGGTCCATACAGAGTCAAGACAGCTCACGGTGCCGGAGCCTATGAACTGGAGACAACGCAAGGAGAAGCAATTCCCCGTACTTGGAACATTTCGAATTTAAAGAAGTTTTATGTATAACTTCCTAACCCCGAGGGAGCAACCTTTAAGTATCAATAAAATTCCATGAAGTTGTCTC
Organism: Centrapalus pauciflorus; assembly: GCA_020465985.1. Classification (NCBI taxonomy): domain Eukaryota; kingdom Viridiplantae; phylum Streptophyta; class Magnoliopsida; order Asterales; family Asteraceae; genus Centrapalus; species Centrapalus pauciflorus. The sequence continues at coordinate 74,993 of JAANYP010006509.1, forward strand.
CATATTTTACTTTCTCTTAATTATCAGGATAGGTCAACCTCTCCAGAGGTTGGCTGCAAGCCTTTTAAATTATCAGGATAGGTCAACCTCTCCAGAGGTTGGCTGCAAGCCTTTTAAATTCACGGCTGCAAGCCTTTTAAATTATCAGGATAGGTCAACCTCTCCAGAGGTTGGCTGCAAGCCTTTTAAATTCACAGGATAGGTCAACCTCTCCAGAGGTTGGCTGCAAGCCTTTTAAATTATCAGGATAGGTCAACCTCTCCAGGGGTTGGCTGCAAGCCTTTTAAATTCACAGGATAGGTCAACCTCTCCAGAGGTTGGCTGCAAGCCTTTTAAATTATCAGGATAGGTCAACCTCTCCAGAGGTTGGCTGCAAGCCTTTTAAATTCACAGGATAGGTCAACCTCTCCAGAGGTTGGCTGCAAGCCTTTTAAATTATCGGGATAGGTCAACCTCTCCAGAGGTTGGCTGCAAGCCTTTTAAATTTACAGGATAGGTCAACCACTCCAGAGGTTGGCTGCAAGCCTTTTAAATTTACAGGATAGGTCAACCTCTCCAGAGTTTGGCCGCAAGCCTTTTAAATTATCAGGATAGGTCAACCTCTCCAGAGGTTGGCTGCAAGCCTTTTAAATTTACAGGATAGGTCAACCTCTCCAGAGGTTGGCTGCAAGCCTTTTTAAATTTGCAGGATAGGTCAACCTCTCCAGAGGTTGACTGCAAGTCTTAAAGTGACAAAACACAAGACATATACAACACCAGTACAGGCAAAATCTAAGATATATGATATTACAAAATATTCATCATTCGATTACATGCTGGAACAGATAAAATTCGAAAGCTTAAGTAGGAATATCTACAGATGCTAAGGTGCCAGCAGGCACCGGGGTATTGGCTGGATCATCCACAATCTTTGCAGCAGGTATGGCAGGATCGGGCTTTATCTGCAATATGGCATCAACATTTCTTTCAGGATGAGCCCTGATATCCTCCAGATAGGAGTAAGACAAATTTTCAGAAGCGCGGATGGAATCGATGAAATCCTGACGAGAGGTGGGAGCATAATCATGTTGCATGGAAACTTCAAAGTTCTCTGGAATATGGGGGGCCATTTTTACCAGTTGATTATGGCGCCCCAGACGTATAGCATGCTTTTGGATGGCAGCGATGGGCTTAGAATATTGCTCACTACGGGTCAGGGTATAAAAGACGTGAGGAATAACCTCTGATACCAGCCGACTCCTCTCTACTTCCATTTCTGCCATCTCCTTGTCATGCACCTCCACCTTAGGACGCAGAGAAAGGGCCTCATCTTTCCATGTTTTCTTCTCACCCTGAAGCTTGCTGATGGTCTCCTAGGATTTCTCCAGCTTATCCTGCCAGTTCTTTCTCTCATCTTCAAGTTCTTTCTTGTGCCTCTCTTCTACCTCAGAAAGGGTTTTCTGCAGGCTGGCGATTTTTCCCTCAGACTGGGCTCTAAGCTTACCCTCTGTCTCCAGGGCCAACCTTTGTCGCTTCACATCTTCTTCCAGACCCTTAATGCGGACACTGTCTTGTTTGCTATCCAAATCCATCAACTCAATCCGCTCCAGACGATTTTCCAGCTCTACATGGATGGCCAGAAGCTCAGAATATGCCTTTCTGGCACGGCTTTTTAATACAGGCTGTTCCAGGTTCTCAATCTCTGCTATCAAACCAGAACCAGGATCCATGAAAGGGCCATAGGTCCTTTTAAGATCAGCATCAGGCTCAAAGGCTGACGGTGACTGGCTTTCAGGAAAGGGGTTGTGGCTCGCGGAATCTGACTTTGATTTTTTCTTAAGAGGAAGATCAGCCTCCTCTTCTTCGTCAGAATCCAGATATGTATATATAAAAAAGGGGGGGAGGAGGCAGTACTTTAATACACAAAGATATATACCTTGGCTTGGATCACCTAGATGCAGAGGTCCCCGGAAGGCCATCTTGGTTCGTTTGCTTATAGAAGTGGATCTAAGAGGACCTGTAGCAGTAGCGGGGGATGAGTGAGGTGTAGCACGAGGCATCTCAACAGTAATATTGGGAATTCCTTTGTCGGTAAGGGAGTCATCAACCCTCTCGGTTATCACAATGTTCTCCACCACAATTGTAGGATCCGGCTCTAGTACTTCTTCTTCTTGATTGATAAGGGGGGGGGGGGGGGGGGGGGGGGGGGGGGATAGTTGCATGGGCAGCCTGTGCCTCAGCCAGAGGGAGAGAAGCAATCTCAATGTTTCCCAAATCCTCCTCCATAAGCCAATCTAACACGCCCATTACTGAAACAGAAGCATAAGAGTTCAGTAGTGTTATTAAAAGAAATAAACCTTAAGTAAAAACACATACCCTCTCCGTCTTTTTGAATAACGGGGACCAGGTTAGGATCATCCCAAACGCTGCTCATCCCCAATAAACGTAATACTCCATCAGGAAGGGTGCGACCTCGCATAGGGGATCCAGCAAGAATATCTCTAGCCTCAACATTAAATTCTGTATCCAATGGCATCACGTTCTTTGAGGCTCGGACCCCACTGGTCCAGGTAAGGAGAGACCCTACGGGGGCAGGGATTACAGAAGCATCAATCCATATCCACTGGTCCCTCCAGTTTTTAACACCAGAAGAAACCCTAGTTATGATTTCAGCAGTATTTTTGCGTCTCTCTATGATGTACCAATCACCGCTGGCCCCCAATTTAAAGAAATATCGAAACAAATTGACAGAGGGAATAACGCCTAAAACTCTACACATGGCTTCGAAAAAGGTAATACGGAGGGTTCCTAAGGGCGACATTTGACTGAAGTGAATTTCGAAATACCGAAGGACGTCGAGATAGAAGGAGGACAAAGGCAGGCGTAGATTGCCCATGGAGAATGACTTGGTATACAAGGCAATCTTCCCAGGAGGGGGACGCTTTACAATCGCTTTCTCCTCTGGGAATACGGGCCTTAGCGCGGGAGGAATCCGAAACGTTTTGAGAAATTTCTCAAAAGAAAAACGCGAAATGGAGGGAGTGACATTGATTCTTTAATGGAACTGGACATTGTTAAGGGAGAAAGGGAAAACTAACCTGGATTCTTACAGGAGTAATTGTAGTGAAGATCGGTAGGAGAGGGAGTATCAATGGCGGAGGAGAGAGATGAACCGAATCTGTTTTTGAAGTAAGTGTATATGTCAAATGAGCGGGATATTTTAGGGCTCGCTTTTTCAGAGAAATGATTAAAAGGAGGAAACGAAAAGACAGTTTGGGTTCCTTTACGCCCCTATCGAGGAGCGTGTCGTCCACTCGCAAGGTGATAAGCCTCAGTGATGTGACGCCTTAGGCCAAAGTAAGGCGTCCTCCCGATGGTTGATCCTAGAGCTCCAGATACGAACTTTAATTAAAATAGTGGTTATCCTCAGTCCTCCAGATCCCAGGCCTTTAAGGGAACTTCTCCTGATGCCAAGGTATGTTAGATTTTTAATACTTAGTTTTAATGTAATTAACTTAAAATTACATCAAAAGTGGGGGACTTGATGAAATATGTAAGTTATTAAATAATGACGTGGAAAGCACTGGTTGAGGTGGACCAATCAATATTTGGTGTAGATGTCATCTTCACATGGGGCCTCCTTGTCAGCATTTAAGATTCGTTCTAATTTGCGTGATGGAGGCATGATTAATTCTGTTAGAAAGGGAATCGCCAAGTGTCACTATCTGATTGGACAGTTCAGAATCACAGATATGGCCAAAGGTATAAATAGAACCTTCTCTCACAGAAATGAGGTACGCAATATACCCAGATTATCGCATTCTCTATATTTTGATCCCAACGAAACCCTATACTGACTTAAGCATCGGAGTGTCGACGCAGGGCCACCCTGCTCCGACCTTCACCCAGTGTCTTCCATTGTTTTGCAGCAGTGAACCAGGAGATCAAGGATCGAACATTCAATAATAATTTCAACGTTCAAAAAAGTGTTTCTTTCGATTTAAATACATTTAGCCGAAATAAAAAGAAAAAGAAAGAAATCCCTATCATCATATATGATATCCGTTTCATAAATAAGTTAAAAATTATTAAAAGGGTATAATTGGTATTTTAAGAATGAAGGAAGGGCATTCTTGGGAAACGGGAGCAGAATTTTTTGGTTTATGGGTAACATTGAGTTCATGCAGTCTCGAAGCCTTAAAAGAAGCTACACCAAAACGAACTTTATCAAACTCCACAACGTTTCTATCTTTGGAATCTTACCCAAACCTAACATTTTACTTAACGGAAATTTGGTTTACAGAATTGAAATTTACGTTTAGCATGTTTCGAACTTTTAATAAGATGAATAATTAAATTTTATTTATTTTATCATCAAATTCTTTATTTAAAGAAATCTGACATTCCTACTCATAACGATACATAATTAGATTTCAACCTACATTTTTACTTGATACTAAAAGCTATCTTTTATCTCTCATTAGTCATCATCAAATTTACTAATAACTAAAATTTAAATTTCATTTCACGAACCAAATGTTATCTTAATGTATTTCATGTATTAGTAAACTAACTCTTTTCTAATTTATAACTTAATTACAAAACGAATAAACACGTCGGATAGAACCAGGGCCGACCCTGAGGGGAGGGCACATGGGCTACCGCCCAGGACATCAAGTTATGAAGGGGCAACATTTTTTCATTCCAATAGGTTATATATTAGGTCAACACGTGTATTTTTTTAAATTTTTTAGTCCCATAATTCACCAAAACCTTTTAAAAATAGCATGTTATATTTTTAAAAAGACATTTTATTTCTAGTTTGACCAAACCTATGTAAAAAAAAGTACGTTGCATTTTAAATTTTTTAGAAATGTTTTTTCCTTCAATTTTGCCCAGGGCATTAAAATAGTCAAGATCGGCGTTGAATAGAACCGACATATATAGCACGGGCTACAAGTCTCCTTCCAAATAATCTTGGTTTGTTATGTAACTTTTCTTAAAAAGAAAAATTAATTATAGTCTCCACTCAATATAAGATTCTTATGATCCTCAAAATAAGTAAACAATATAAAGATCTTCATTTATCCAAGTAATAATTTTATCCTTTATTAGCTTAAAGGAGTGTTCGGTTTGCGGAATAAAATTCCATTGAAAATTTATTTTAGTTTGTTTTCAACTTTTAATAACAAAGATAAATAATTAAATTTTGTTTGCTTCCAATCAAATTATTTTTTTTTTATAGAATTTGACATTACTACCAACTTATATATAACTTAGATTTCAACCTATAATCTTAACCAATATTAAGATCTTTTATCCATCACAGCCGTATATATTAAATTATTAATAACTAAATTTAAATTCCAATTCACGAATCAAAACGATATTGCATAATACACCAAACCCAAGTATGCATTTATTTACTCGAAATTCGATTTTCAATTTCCAGTGTTCCAAAATAAAAACATGATTGTGCCCACCATTGGATCCAACTTTCCATTGTCATATGTTCATGTCCAACCAGTTCCAAAATATTAATTTTCTATTCAAATTTATGATTACCTAATATATCTTTATAATTAAATTATAAAATATTTTATGAATCATGTATTTTCTAATCTAGTGTGTGTGTATATATATATATATATATATATATATATATATATATATATATATATATATATATATATATATATATTGGTTCAAATGAGTACCACTAGTTTTGCGGAGTACCGGAGGTATCTCGCTTAAAACTATTTTTTTTGAAATTTTTTTTCATAATCATGTTTAAATTAATAATATAAAACTACTTGCAAAAAATCACACATAAACACACACTAGAACTATCTGAAACGTGTGTGTTCACATGAACTGTACTGTTGTGAACGTGGGTTCACAACTAAGCATGTTCACATGAATTTTTTCACGTTCACATGACTTTTAAGATGCTAGAAAGTGTAAATGTATATAATTTTTTACGAATAGCTTTATTTTATTTGTATCTAAATGAATATGAAAAAAATTCAAAAAAACTTTTTTTCGGAGCAAGTTCACATCCGGAACCCGTGTGTTCACAGGTACCCACGGTACTCTGCATTTTTTAAGTACTCACACGAACCATATATATATATATATATATATATATATATATATATATATATATATATATATATATATATATATATATATATATATATATATATATATATATATATATATATATATATATATATATATATGGTAGGGTTAACGTGAGGACCGTTATTAAAATGAAAACGGTGAGAATCAATGAAATTACGACATCTCATCACTATTAATTTGAACTAAAAAAAGAATAAATGAAATTAGTCAATCAATTCACGATTTTCTTACTTACCAAATTACACACGAACTCTCTCTCTCTCTCTCTCTTTCTTTGGAGATTCATGACACCACTATGGTTCACAATAACATCGATTGGTTCACCACATCACCGATGATTTGCGATACCGTCATGGTTCACGACATCACCGACGATTCACAATGAATACAAGGTTATGACGTCGACGACTCAAACAAGTATGATTCACGACTCAAAAATGTGTGATTCTTGACATTGATGATTCACAATTAATACAAATATTCGGTTCACAACTAATGTTTCACACAATCAACAATAATAATTCATAAGAAACATTGAATCGTACTCGTGTGTGATTCTTCATCCGTTAAATTTAGAGACAAAAAGAGAAAGTGAATTGTTTGAAGTAGAGAGAATGATTGATTTAGATAATTGAAACATTCTTTATTAATTAACTATCAAATGTATTTCATTTAATTTTAAATTAATTAAAATGGATGACGTATCAAATTATTATTGGTTCTTACCGTCTTTATTTTAAGGACGGTTCTCATTTGATACATTCCATATATATATATATATATATATATATATATATATATATATATATATATATATATATATATATATATATATATATATATATATATATATATATATATATATAATTCTTTTCTTTGATGTATAAATATTATATATATGTGTGTGTATATATGTATGTATAAATTTAAGTGAGTATTGCAAGTCCCGTTGTTCAAGGGAAGAATATTAAAAAGAAAAAGGTGATTTAGCTTCAGCTTGAACTACAGCTGCCCGAATCTCCTCGAATTTCGAGGTCTTTTTGCATGTATAAATATGTAAACCCTCACCCACCACCATATTCAGGAATCAATCCCTCAAAAGAAACACACACACACACTATCCCATCACAAGGTAACTAAAAACCCTAATCCCTTTACCACCCTCAAAACACACACATTGTATGAGTGAGATTTTTAATCTAGTTATTTTTATCTAAATTAATCTGTTTCTTTAATTGAAATTTGGTTTTTTAATTATTGTGTAGGAAAATGAGCAGGCCAGGAGATTGGAACTGCAGGTCATGCCAGCACTTGAACTTTCAGAGGAGGGACTCTTGCCAAAGATGTGGTGAGCCAAGACATGGCGGTGGTGGTGGTGGTGGTGGTGGCGGCGGCTTTGGAAGTAGAGGAAGTATTAACCCTTCATTTGGGTTCACCGGTCCGGATGTCAGGCCAGGTGACTGGTACTGCAATGTTGGCAACTGTGGAGCTCATAACTTTGCTAGCCGCTCGAGCTGCTTCAAGTGTGGCGCGTTAAAGGAAGACTTGGCCTCTAGTGGTGGTTTTGATGGTGATATATCTCGTGGGAGGGGTCCTTTTGGGTTTGTTGGCGGAAGTGGTGGTGGTGCTGGTGGTGGCAGTAGCCGCTCAGGTTGGAAGTCCGGTGACTGGATATGCAGCAGGTAATTAACTTTGATCTGCCTCATCCTAGCCTGCAAACACTCAAATAGTTAACTGTTTAACACATTTCAAATATTCTGGCATGTAATCTTCTTTAATTTCTTGATTTCTAAGAAACCCTACTTGTTCCCCATTGTATGTGTACTTCATGCATGAAAACACGTACTGCATGCATGAAAATTAACAAGTTCATAATTCTATCATTTACGATCGCTAATGACCAACAATTAGGTTGCAGAATTATAAAGAATGTATATCGTATTTTTACACTAGACCGAATATACACCAGCATATGCACGTACATACCTTATCGTCTACAAATATCCGCCCCTGAGAAAGATCATGACTAGTATGATAGCCATTAACCAAGTACAAGATCATTCCAATTTCCAAATGTTTCCAATTTTAATGAGACTGAGATTATATACTATTTATGTTTAAAGGACTCCACTGATTTGCTTTCTTTGGGTTTAATATATGGATCTCATCAGTAGTTCAGTACCATCGACGCATCATGAAAACATGTTGAACAAAGTTCACAGCAATGACTAAACTTATAAAAAAAATTTCTAATTTTGTCTAAAAAGTACATCATTAACTTGAAATTTGCAGGCCTGGCTGCAATGAGCACAACTTTGCTAGCAGAATGGAATGCTTTAGATGCAATGCACCTCGGGAATCCGGTAGCAGGTCTTCCTACTAAGTTTGGTCATTCCATTTCCAGTTCCGGGTATGGCTGCATCTATATTTGTTTTGTACTTTTGTATATTTAAATATAATCTTCAAAGCTTAAATAATACAGTAGTTAAAATGTTCATATGATGTAACTTTCAGGTATCATGAATTTGCTATCTACATATCAGGAAGAGAGAGAGATAATGAACTATTGATCAGACAGAATCAAGAAAGAAAGAGCATCCAGTTGACAGGATATTCTAAAACTGACCCCCTTTTTGCCCCATATCATATGCAATCCTATCTTTCATTTTTTTCCTTTTGTTTCATTTTAGTTTATTTTTATTTCAACAGTAACGGTCTCTCAATTCGATCTGCTAGGAAGCTTAGGTGATTATGGTTAATTTAATTACTACAACTCATGTTTTATGGCTGATTAATCCCTCATTTTGTGAGGTTCTTCCTTGAAATCATGTTGTGTGGGGATGGGGGATTCAGTCTAATATTATGTGTTCCTTCTTGTTGTTTGTTTTGCCATTACTTAACATACACAGTGTTTTCACTACATAAAATAAAAAAGCATCACATATATACCTACATATATATATACACACACACACACACACACACACATATATCCAAATGCCTAGTAGCTATATAGCCTGATAGCCTATATCCAAATGCAAGTACAAGAGTTGATCTAAGAGGGATGATTGGTGAATTTAATGATTAATTGTGAATCCTAACATGCTTTCAATTTTCCTTAAGTCCTAGTATTTCAGTTAGAGTAATGTTCTTTTATATGAATATGTAATCTACATAAAACTAGTGAAATGTTCTGTCAAAATAATCATAGGGCATCGACAATTTCTCGAGAAAAGTCACCCATCTAATGAAAAAAGACGGCAATAGCTAAAGTGTAAAAGCAAAAATTCACAATGATATACAGTGAACATCATGGATTCGTACCTTTTCTTGAATTGGAAAATGAGTGTGGGAGTATTTGACCCATAACTCGAAGGTATCATCATCTAGGAACACAGCTAATGATGGGTGGTGGTGATACTCTGATCAATGTAGTTAATTGATAAACACACCTTTCTCTACTACAGCAGAACCCAAAATACATGCTCTGTGGTATTATACGATTGTCTCCGGGGTGATTAACATGGTCAGGCCGGGCAAATTAGTCTTAAAAGAACGATACCATCAACCAATTGCTGTTACAATGACAAGCTTCACTAGCTTTTTTTTTTTTTTGCAAAGCATCAAGAATTAAGAAATAAGTGGTTAGCAAGAACCAAGATGACAGCATAGGATTCCTAAGCTTTTGAGCTTAACATCTTTTTCCTCACCTAGAAATCTGCAATACTGGTCAAAAAGCTAAGACGCACATTTTTATTAGTTAAGTCTCTTGCTAGACATTATTGTTTAGCTTTTGCCAAGATTCTTAGCATCACATTTTATAAAAAAAGAAGCTTTATGTTTTACCTTAAAATGCAACTTGGTCAAGCACTCATACGTCATTATCATCTTAATCTGGGTGCAATTATGTCACATCAAGATTCTTTTTCCCTTACAAAGATCTCTACTATTATTAGCCTCACAATCTTGCAATTAATCTACTGGCAGATGCATCAACTGATTGAGCATTACTTCCAGTTAATTCTTGATTTCATTGGTGTGGGTCAAATTAATCAATTAGTCATGGGAATCTTTAAATGTTAGCTAAAATCATGTTTCACTCTTAAGGTTTCTATTAAATCGCACATTTGCACTCAAGTAGAAAATTGCCGTAACAATTGTTTACGTACCATAAAAAGGCGAGCTATATGCACCAATGCTCCGTGCATGGCTTAAGAGGCACCTTCATTTCCAAGATTAGAACAAAAATGTCCTTGATCTTGGGCAGGAAGCTTTAATAAACCACTGAGTGTATGGATCTAATCATATAAGATCATAGAAGGAATACAACACAAGCTTTTGCTCTAAAAGAAGAACCAGAGCAACTTTAATCATGATTCGAAATGGTGATATTTCATGAACTGATGGTCCATTCATTGCCATTAGTTGCTTTTTTGGGGGTAAGTTTTATTAAAGGAAGTACTGAAGCATAAAATGATAACAAAGGTAAAGTAATAATCATGTGGAATCTACATTGCATGAAAGATAAAGAAAAGCTAACAATTGATAGTTTTCAAATTTCACTTCCCAAGTTCCTACAGGAGGGAAGTGAATGTAAAAGGCATTTGGACTAGTGTAATTTTGCTCAAAGTCTATCATGGTATATCAATGTAAAGCATTGCAATCAATTACTAGTAAGAAAAGAACTAAAAATATATCTCCGTAACATATAAGTGGCCTTGACTCTTTAGAAATTTGTACTAATTAATTTCGAGGGAGGTAATGTTCATTGAAGACATCAGACTTCTGAAAAACTTTTAAATACTCTAGATCGGTAATTATATATCTTGATGGACGATATTACATTTCGTATTATTCAAAGCATATAAGGTTTGGGGATGTTCCTGGTTTCCATATAATTTTATTCTTCTCAATCCTTCTGAGGATACCATTTCAGAGAGGAGTACAATTAAGGATCACCAATCCACTTAGTATAGTAAGTATTTAAGGTCTTCAACATGATGACACTTACCATCTTCTTCAAGTATGTTAATTTCTAATGCTTGATAACCATCTGTGAATTAAAGATCGAAATAATCATGATGACATAATTGAAAATGTGTTTGTGTTGTATTTGCATTCATCATATTGTTTCAACATCAGCTATCGAAGTGATGGTCATTAGTAGTCAATTTACCATGACCCTAAGGATATATTGACCCAAATATTCGTTGTTTTTTGTGTGAGGAAATTTTTTTTTAATGATCTTATAGTTTACATGTATAAGTACTGTGTTTTAAACATGCCTCATGCATGGTAAAGCTTGTCTTGGTCAATCCAACTTGCATGTTTTATTGATTAGCAAGTTTAGTTGTTTGATGTGTCTTCCCTAGTTTTTGTCTCACCCCTCATTTATTGGATGTGAATAGCTGCATGTACAACACCACAACTGCATATAAAAAAATCCAAACCATTGTCCAGTTTGGCCGAAAATCTTGGTAGAGTACCCATTTATCCTAACATACATGTTTTAAGGTGGGTGAATGTTCGACCCATCAAACAAAGAATCAGGTTTTGAAGAAAGCATATTGAGGTCTTAGATGGTTTTTCAGGACCTTATTTTGTTATACATGCAATGCTCAAGCATAATCAATTAATGTTGCTTGGTTATGTTATATGACATGTATAAGCGACTCTTCTGCAATTGAAAATAATGACCAATCGAGTAAAGGATTATTGATGGAGGTCAAAATGTCAAATTAATGAGTCAAATTATCATGTTTTATCCCCAACACATGGAGGAATACAATTAAGGTTAATAAGTGCATGTGTTGTTTCTGCTCAACATATGGATGAATGCATATGTAATCATGTATAGCATTATGTATTTATGTTACATAGATGTCTTTAGAACATCATTGACCGGACAAACGGCATTTATACTTGACCTCTCACCATCAAATCCATCACTTGAGTATTCTGCACATTTACAGAGTTGCATTGCAGAACATGGATATTCCTTGGTCCATCATAAAACACTTTTACCAATCACCATCTTTTACACATTCTAGTGTATCCACGTGCGATTTAGAAATAAAATTACTAAACAGAGCCAACTTCTCAAGCTGGATACAGCATGTAATTAGGATTTCGTTTGTTAACATTGCCCAGGAATTTGCCTGTATGTGAGGGTAAACAGTGGGAGCATTGCAACCACAATGACAAAAGGTCAAGTAAAGGAAAATAAGTGATGTTGTGCTAATGCAAATAAAGCAAGTAAAAGTAGTGGTAGCTCTGAGGTAGGCCCCAGTCCCATATGTTGCGTTCATAAAAGGGATTGGCTTAAATTCATAAATGGTAGGATAAGAAAAGACGTGCCTTTAAAGTTTATATTATCAAAATTTCCTGAGTATAGATGCTAAATAAATAGATTTTCAAGTATAAAATAGTTGAGTGAACAATTACCTTAAAGGAGAATATTACACTGTCTTCAGTTATATCCTTCATCAGAGAGTAATTCCGTGAATGAAATACTTGTAACCTTTGTAAACAAGTGATCTGTTCTCAGACCCTATGCACAACAGATGACCCTGCAGCTCCAATATCTCTTTCATTTCTGCCATTTCGTGTACAAACTTAATAACCCTGAGGGCCTTATCTAACTGCCTGAGTGCACTATTTAACATTTTCTCTCCATCTGATGTCAAAATCTTTCCAACACACAAATAAGATTTTTTCTCACCAACATCCTCGAAAGACCAACAAATGTCAAGCTCAATATCTCTAATACTTCCATAGATATAATATAATAAAAGTGTGAACAGACATCGAGATGAATGACCTAAGTATTTAGTCAATTTCTTCTGGACCAAACTCTGTTGGTGTCGAGCCTCCTTGTATCCAATATTCTTGTCTACCAAAACATCTTTTATCTGCAGTAACCCTTCTTTCATGGTATTTAGCTTTGTAACATAAAAGAGAAACTCGTGGTCATTCTTCAAGCAGTTAATTAGATCATTGAACATCTCAAGCAAATCTGCCCATTTAGCAGAAGGTGACGAGTCTACATCCTTCTTAGGTGCGAGTCGCATCCATGAAGTTGAATCAGGGTCGTAGGAGATGGCATCTTCTAAGAACCTAAGACAGTTAGCCAATATTTGCTGAGCCATGTTAGCCCCTTTGGTTATGCATCCATAATCCTTAACACCCATTTCATATTTCAATTGATTCAATATCTCCTCAAGGGCACCAGTCCATATTTGGTGCTGAGTGACCTGTGGGCATATTGCAAGGCGAACTACCTTCCTCTGCTGAGCAGACACATTTATGAGATCGCACACTTTCTTGAGAGAATCCATGGCAACAACTTCCAAATAATTTGGCTTATTGACGCTACATGGTGTACCCACTGTAGATAATGCTATATGCATGGAGTGGTGCCCAAGAAAGCTTGTGCCAACAGACTTAAAAGTATGCATACTCTGCATAAGAAACTTATCATTGACAACACATTTCTTGTGGATATTAACTAACCTTCCATCGATCAAATCCAAGTCCTTTAGCAATGGGGTCAACTTGATTAGCTTTGGTAAGGCTCTTTCACACCACTCAGAAGATTGAGGATCCAAATGTGGTTCAGATAAGGAGTGATAAAATGTTTCCATTTGCCGAAAAACTCCTGTTCCGGTAATTAACATACTGGTTCCCAGAGGACTTGGTACATGGTGTATGTGTCTAAATGCTTTCATCATAATAAAACAAATTCACTAAATTCTTCTGTGATCTTCGTTGGGACATTTCATTGAACAGTTGGTGGGCATGTTACTCAAAAGTAAATTTATATAAATTTAGCAGAGAAGCAGGGCGGAACCGGAAAAAAATTGTCGAGTGGGGCATTTTCAAATGCAACAAATAGCTATCTCATGAATACATAAATGAAATGCAACAGACAGTCACCCATTTGAAGAAAACGATACGAAACCTAACCTTCGTGAGCGACAACCGGTGAAGGAGAGGGCTGAGCAGGAGAGATGTGAGACGACGGTGCACAGGGGCAGTCGGCGACGGTGAAGGAGAGTGAACAAGGGGGACCAGCAGAAATCTGTGATTAGGGAATAGACGGATTGCGACAGCACAGAAGTCGATGGTGGTGCAGTAGCCGGGGTTTTGGTGAGTTGAGACTCGAGACTCTAGACTTGAGAGGGAAGGAAACTTGAGACTCGGCTGATTCTTTATTTTTCTTTTTTTTTCTTTTTTTCTTTTTTTTGTTAAAGTCATACAATAATTATCTACTTTTCAATGTGTATTGATATAATAGATGTACTTTTTTAATTATTCATAGCATACATGTACTTTCTGAGTCGTTCAAAATAGAATCCCTAGGATTACTAGTTACCGGTTATACTGGTTAAAAAGAATTATGTGGACAATGTTTTCCAATTTCAAGATATGAGTTGGCAAGGAAAATCTGATGTGATTTTAACAATTAATTGTGTTGGCAATTTATGTGACACAAAAAAGCAACATTAAATTAAATTTTAATTGTCAAATCAGATAATCATATGTCATGTCAGCTTATATTACAAAATAGTCGGTCATAAAACAAATATAAGTATCATATTTGAACAATTCAGAGAGTATACGTATAATATGAATAATTAAAATAGTACATGTACCGTATCGATACACTTTAAAAAGTACACAACTATTGTACGGTTTTAGCCATTTTCTCATTGAGTTTGTGTTTGTACTTTGTATCAACTGTCAAAGGCTTACATCAAGAAAAACTCGATCATTTTTCCTTATTTCATGTTTTTTGCGATTTAATCCAACCGTGTTATTATTTTTTTAAGAAAATTTTCAAGTTATTGTTTTCATTCCGGTTTTCGGAAAAGTTTTGTTTATTTTCATAATCAACCCTGACTTTTTTCACAAAAGACCAACATGTTTTCACTATTAATCTCCGAAAAGTCTACAAATTTGATTATTTTTTTAGAAAATAAAGAAAAAATCTAAAAATCACAAACAACTATATAATTTAAGGATTTTATTGATAAAAAATAACACGGAGGGACTAAACCGCAAAAATATGAAAAACATGTTGGGTTTTTTCACATTGAACCCTTTTATCATTAAGTTCTTAAATTTTTATATTTATTGTTTACGTTCATAAATAATTTTTGACTTAATCAGAAATGTATATTTGAATTATTTGACTGATTACCAAACAGGTAACCTTATTTTTTAATTTGATTAATGTTGGGAAAAAACCCGATCGTTCTTATTTTAACGATTAAGTTACTAAAAAACATTTTGTTTTATCAATTATGTTTTACTGGTTAATCTGATAGCCAATAAAAAATATATACTTTTAAATAAGGCATACATAGTTTAGGGACTTAAGTAATTGGAAAAAACTTAAAACTTGGGTGCGTTTAGTTTATGAAAATTTCCAAAATTTTCATCTCACTTTTCAATAAAAATGAAAACTTGTTTACTTAACAACAATTTCATAAATTTTCATTTCACTTTTTAAAATACCACTTTCATATTCTCTCTCTTACTTTCCTATTACATACCTTATATTTTTTATAATACTCTCTTTCTCTCTCTTACTATTCTATTACCTAACCCATTTTTCTTATTTTATAATCAACCATCTTATTTTTCTTAAAACAAAAACTTCATCATCTAAACAAGTTTTCACTTTTCATAGAAACCATTGTTTTTTTTTTTCTAAAAACTATATTTTGAAAACTGAAATTGAAAACTAACTAGTTTTCGTGAACTAAACGCAACCTTTGTTGAGAGAAGTTTGGTTTTTTCAATATTAACCATGACTATTAACAATTGATACTTTTTAAATGAAAAAAAAAAAAAACAACAAAGGCTGATCAGGATCATACCTTTTCCAAACTTAATCAAAGTGCAGATCATGTTTAAAATAAGGGATAATTACTAAAATAGTCAAATCTCATAACTTTATTCACTTTTTAGTCATTTTATATACATTTTACTAAAATAGCCACAATTTACGTGATTTGTACTTTTTTCATTTTTTAATGCATTACGTTACAAAAGGTGTTTGGTCACGTAAATTGTTGTACTTGGTCACGTAAAGTGTGACAAGACATCTCACCAAACATTCATGGGGAAGGAGCAAAAATAGTCACGTGAAGTACAACAATTTACGTGACCAGACAACTTTTGTAACGTAATGCATTAAAAAATGAAAAAAATACAAATCACGTAAAATGTGGCTATCACGTAAATGTGGTAACGTAAAGTGTGTCTATTTTGATAAAATAGATATAAAGTAGCTAAAAAATGAATAAAGGTGTAAGATTTGGCTATTTTAGTAATTATCCCTTCAAAAAAATTGCCTAACCAAATAATTAGGTGAATGTTAATTAATGAATGTTATTTCTCATCATTTTTATAATAATTTTATTAAATGTCACTGAATGAAATTCGAATGAATTGAAATTTAGATTTTAGTTATTAATATAGTTGATGTTGAAGGTAGAAGATAGTTTTTGGTATTGGTTAGTGATATAGATTGAAATCTAATTCATGTGTAGGTTGGAATTTAATTCATGTACAAGTTGAAAAAAATGTCAAATTCCTATAAACAATGAAATTTGATAGAAAGTACGTAAAATTTGGGTGCGTTTAGTTACCGAAAATTTCCATCTCACTTTTCTTAAACTATTTTTCTTATTTTATAAACACCCATATTATTTTTCTTAAAACTAAAACTTCATCATTTAAACAAGTTTTCACTTTTTATAGAAACCCTTGTTTTTTTCGAAAACTATAACTTGAAAACTGAAATTAAAAATTGACTAGTTTTCGTTAACTAAACGCAAAAGCCTTTACATTAGTTCTAAAAAAATTCTAAACAAGCTAAATTTAAATTCCAATTCCATCGAATTCCGTTACACGAACCAAACGCCACCTTACTGTATCCATATACTATAAATACCAACCTACATGTATATATACAAAATATCCATGTAACAAAATAACATTCAATGGAAAAAGAAACAGTTCGAATTTTTGTTACTATTAGTGACTAATAAATTAAGAACACATAACAAACAACCTTTTTGTAGCATGGATATATATGTTTATTTATAAGTAAACTTTAACAACGCAAAAAGAAAGACAATAAGTCAAAAGGTTGTAATTAATAATTAATAAGAAACATGCTTAAACGGATTGATTCGTAGAAAGTTCAAACAAAAGTGTAGGTTAACGTTGGAAAAACTCAATCAACTTTTCTTAATTTTTCAATTAAGTCCCTAAACTTTTTTTTTTCAATTGTTTAAGTCCTAAATTATGTTTGTCTTATTCAAAAGTATATATTTCTTGCCCGCAACCGGATTAGCTAGTAAAATACAACTGAAAAATAAAAAGTTTATGGACTTAATCGTTAAATATGGAAAAATGATTAGTTTTTATAACATTAATTAAGTGAAAAAAACTAAGATTACTTGTTTGGTAACTGGTGAAACACGTCAAATATACACTTTTGATTAAAATAAAAATAATTTAGTGACTTAAACAATAAGAAAAAAAGCTTAAGAACTTAATCACGAAAATGAAGAAAGTCGATGAGGTTTTTTCAATATTCACCCCAAGTGTTACAAGAATTATGGTTCATTAAATTATCTTTTTTAAAGCCTATGTCAATTACAGCTATAATAACTTTAGGACGTTTGATAAGGTGAATGAAATTAAATGGAATCACAAGAGATTTACAATTTTTTTTTGTTACGTGATAAGAGTTTTGATTTTTAATGAGATTTAGGGGGTGTTTGATTTTGCGTTATAAACGTGATTATTAGCTTATTATGTTACAATAACGCAAATAATTGGTTTAAAGTGTTTGGATTGCATACGTTAATAAGTGATTATTTGTGTTTAGCGTTTGTCCTACCACACTTTTTCATAAGTTAAAAATTGTATCTTATTTGCTTAATAAGTGATTATTTGGTCATTTTACAAGTAAAAACGCAAATCCAAAGACTTTAAAAACTGATTATTTGGTAATTATGATATCAAGCAGCAAAAACTAAACCAAACACTACATTTCCTGCATCACTTTTTGTTACAGCAATTATCTGATTATTAGATTCCAAAACGCTACAGCACTTTTTCAAACGCAAATCCAAACACCCTCTTAATATAAATTTCATCTCTTTCTTTTTTTTTATCGACGTGAAGAGAATCAAAAGGCTAGAAAGAGAATAAAATTAGTTTGTTTTTCCTTTTTCATGTCATGTATAACTAGAGGGGGGTCAATGGAGAACCTCCATGCACCACCAATAATGCATCACAATTTTCGCGTGATAAATCATTATTTCCAAGTGATGCATCAAATTCCCGTGTGATGCATCGACTTCCACATTATGCATTACGATTTTCTAGCGATGCATTGTGGTTTTCCAATGTTCTTCGATGCATAAAGGTTCTCCATTGAACTCGCCCCCTGTATAACTATTACCGGTTAAAACAGCCTATAAATTTCAGTTCATTCTATGTATCAAACGTCCCATTATATTTGTGACATAATACTAAAATAATTACAAATATAGAAGGAGTTATAAAGTATATAACATATATAAAATCCTATATTCTTTATTGAAGATTTCGCATTCAATATTAAATATCAAATATATATTATATACCCTATCTCGTGTCTATTTGGATGAGTAGGTTGGGCTCGTACAGTGTATGAACGAACCGTTTGAATAAGTGATTGAAGGTCGAGAAGTTAGAAAGAAAGAGGAACTACTACGTATTTGCCCGTATTACAGTAGGTAGCGTAAGTGAGATGAGATATATTATTGTATTGTGAAAGTAATCGAATCTGATTTTTTTTTTTAAATTTAAAATGAATATTGAATGCCAAACATTAATGAAACTAGAAAGAATTTTATGAAATGTCAATTCCATCAATTTGTTATCCAAACCTTTATCAAATGAAATATAAGTCTCAACTTTTTTTATTTAGTCACCACTAGGTGTGTTCATAAAAATCCGAATCCGAACATCTGAAATAAAAATCCGAATATCCGATCCGAAACTATCCGAAATTTCGGATTCGTATTCGGATAATAAATTCTGAATTTTCGGATATTCAGATTATCCGATATCCGAAAATCCAAAAAAATTATTATTTTTTAAAATTTTTTATATTTTTACTATTGATTATTTACATAATATTTAAGTGTTTATTATTATTCTAATGTATATTTTTTAGTTTGGTATTATAGCTTTATTAACTAATATTTTATATATTGTAGTTTTTAATCTTTTTTTATTCGTTTTGAGTAAAATAATTTCGAATACATTTAGTTTGTGATATATTTATCTTTAATATGTATTTGGATATATGAATTTGTATTTTAGATATTTAAAAATTTGATTTAATTTTTAAAAAAAATATGAATTTTCGGATATTCGGATAATCCAATATCCGAATCCGAAATTTCAGATATCCAAAAATTGGATATCCGAAATTTTAGATTCGGATAGCAAAATTCACTATTCGAAATTTCGGATATCCGGTTTTGAACACCCCTAGCCACCACCCTATATCAACATTCGGTTTGAAAAGAATCCATGGGAATCGAAGGAAAAATGATTTCAGTTTTAATTGTTGATATATTCACATTGTTTGACAAATTCTGATTTCTTGAGAAACATTTGAACAAACCAAAATTACCACGAAAGCTTCAAGTATTTGTAAGAATTAATTGACCCTTGGTCCGTTTTCTCTATCTAGGGTTCATTCTGTTCGTACATATCTGATCCTTCTTTCTTAACCTTCAAATTCTTCCGATCATTTTTTATACATAAGTGTGATCTGAAACATGAAGTCTAATCTATGAAATTAAATATATATTTTGTGCATTTTAATGCATGGTAATATTTACTCTCCCTCATATAATTTTTTTGATTTCAACGCATGTCGAAATATTTTTTTAAAATTGGTTTTTGGATATATCTCACACATTTTAATTAATTAATTAATATTTATTATATAAATATAGATAAACCTAAAATAAAATAAAAATCTTGCTAACAAAAATTTCCTTATGAAGTCATTGGTATTTCCTATGGGCCATCATGGCACATAATAAACGGTGGGCCATTAATACCATTAAAATAATTTTCAAATCGTCACCACTCACTCCACAAATATTAGCCATCAGATCATTTCATCATCTGAACGTCTGCCATCTTTCCACGTATCACATCCACCTGCCTTTGGATTAACACATACACATTGTGGCTCACTATGCTTCCACGCTCACACATTTTCAACCGTCCGATTACTTACAATCCAACGGTCATAATCCTCTTTTCACTCCTCACACTCTCTCTCTAACACCAATATCCTCCCGCTTCTCTATCTCTCTCCTCTTTCCCCTTTATGACGTGAAGTTGACAAAAAAAAGTATCATCTTCTTCTCTCGATCTCTCTAGAATTTATATTTAATCAAGTGGTGAAAATGCAGGAGCAAGCAGCAACGAGTTCAGTGGCGGCGAGTTTACCTTCAAGTAGTGAGAGATCTTCAAGCTCTGCTCTTCAAGTTGAAGTGAAAGAAGGTCATTTTTCCTTTGAATTTTTCTGATTTCTGCTTTTCTTCGAATTGAAGTAGAATCTGGATTCATTTATCTTAAATTGAAGTAGAATCTGGATAATGAATTAATGAATTAACCGATCAATCTCGGAAACACGCATTAATATGTTCAAAGTACATTAAAAGGATTCAGAATCTACTGGATTTTTTAGATTAATTAAAGTCTAACGATCATCACATTTACATGATGTTGGAGGTTAATCGGCATGTTTATATCTGCTAGATTTGTTGTGTAATGACTTAATGATCTATTGAATTTGAGACAATATTTTAAAGGACGTTGGCGTGTCATTTGAATCTATTGACTGTGACAATTATCCTCCAAAATTAATTTTTCTTCATGATTAATTTTTTTTGGAGTAATGTATGATATTTGATCTGAATTTGTAGATGTCAGCCGATGAGCAACTATAAAATATATTTACAATTTGATTCGGAGTTCATGTATTTGGCTGATATTTGAGTTTGAATATAAAATTGGTTATTTATATTTAATTATTACTAGTTTCGAAGCTTTTGAGTCAAATTTGATACAATTTAATATTAAACTTAAGATTTTGTCGTATTTGTGATGATTAGGAATGGAGAGTGATGATGAGATCAGGAGAGTGCCGGAGATGGGTGGAGAAGCTGCCGGAGTATCGGCATCCGGCAGGGGAGAAACGGGGTCAGTTGCACATCCAGAGCGGGTTCAAGGCTCAGCAGAAGGTACAAGGAGAAAAGGGAAAAGTCCTGCTGACAAAGAAAACAAGCGGTTGAAGAGGTAGTGAGAAAATAAAAAAGCAATACCACTTTTATTCGCAAATGTCCAAAATTGTCTTGCGTCAGCATCTAATCCACTTTAAACGTGATCCCCCACTCAAAACATCCTCACATTAGTTTAAAATTTTATATGGATCGATAAAGTTTAGGATCTTGGTTAAACGTTTGATGGATTCAAAATATGTTAGGGGTTGTATGAGATTGGATTTGGTGAAATGTCAAAAGTGATTTTCAAAACCTGATTTTGTCTAAGTTGCTTCAAAGAAAACTCAGGAATTTCATGCTTCTATAAAAAATTCCATCTAAGAGTTTCAGCTTCTATAAATTTCTATTTGTTCTTTAGACATAAAGACAAAAATTACAACCAAAAAAAGACAAATCAAAAATAGTATCATTTGATCTAGTTCGCATTTTTTGGGTTTGGTCTGGTACAGTTCATTTTTCGTATAATTTTTTTAAAAAGTCAGGAAAATCGAGTCAATAGCGGTATCATTCGGTTTGATTTTCGGTTTTATTTTTCATTTATATTTTGTTAGATTTGGTCTGATTTGATTTTATACCGTGGCAAATCCCATCTTACAACTGAAGAGATTTTGATTGTTAAACAAATTTTTTTTTGGGTCTTTAGATGGTTTCAAAACAAAATCATTTCAGAGAACTATACCATTGGAAAAATATCTAGATGACCCATAACTAAGATATTTAACCTGTGGGACCAATTTCATGGGTTTAAGTTTACAATATGAATTAAGAACTAATAGTGGCCAATTAAACAGTACTTTTGGATTTAAATATAAAAGAAAAAAAATCTTGCTATTTTTATGGAACTAGCCAAACAAAAGATTCCATTTTTATTATTATTATGCACGTGAGAGACACGTGGGGATGTCATGTCGAAGGACGTGAATAAAATGTCCTTGGAGTTCATAAAAGTGACATTCTATTCACACGTCCTTATATGACGTGACAACCCATACTCATTTGATTTGACCTTTTTATTACTCTACTAATAAAATATTAAAAAGAAATATGATCAGATGGATTAGGGTTCAACTAGCGTAAGGTAGAATGAAAACTGATTTGTACACAATAATCTTTTACCATACATAACAATATATAACTATATATTAAATGATGGTACAAACCTATAGAACATTTATGGTTATGGATGATAAATTGTTGTGTACCAATCATCTTTCATGTAAAAAGGCTGATTAGAAATAGCATATAACTGTACATATATCTTTTGTATCCTCGATGATTAGTCAAGTGGTCAGTTGACTTTATGTTTTTCATCACCCGTAATGATTAGTCAAGTGGTCACATGTTAATGGGATTCCCAAAATTGATTTTAAAAAGCCAATAAACATAGCAGAACTCCTATTTACATCAGTACTCCTAATCTCCTATTCAAATGAGGCTCTGAGTTCTATCATCCCATGAAAAAAATAGAGTTGGTGGTTTTGGTAGTGAAATACTAAAACACACATCATGTTAGGAGGATAATCTTGTTTCTTGAAGGAATGAATTGAGGACGGTTTATGTTTATATATATATATATATATATTACAATTTTGTATGAAATTTAATATTTTATACATCGCAATGAACATGTTGATTTAATATGGTACTTCGGTTCTCCAGTCTAATATGATACTCCATGGATCTCAACCTTATATACACATACACACTAAGATACGCATATATGTACATATATATGTATGTATGTATGTGTTGTAAAGGCAATTAGGCAAGTTTTGTTTTGTGTATATAGGTTGTTGAGAAACCGAGTTTCGGCACAGCAAGCAAGGGAGAGAAAGAAGGCATACTTGAATGAGTTGGAGGTGCGAGTGAAAGACTTGGAAAAGAAAAACTCTGAGCTTGAGGAGCGTTTGTCCACGCTGCAAAACGAGAACCAGATGCTTAGACATGTACCTCTCTCTCTCTCTCTCCCACATACCTCCAAAGGTATGGATCTCTTAACATTCAGTTTAAATATTGTTTATTTGAAAATGTTGATTGATATGCAGATCTTGAAGAACACAACTGCTGGCATTCAAGAAAGAAAATAGAAGTAGATTTAGAAGCCAGTATATGCTAATGAGCAGTTTTAGCTAGGAATGCCAAGAGTTCCGATCGGTAAGAGTAAAATGTGATTACCCTACCCTGTTCTTTCATGTGTGTGTGTGTTTGATGAAACATAAACGACGATGATTGTGATTAATTGTAGAAGCTCTATGTTTTAAATCTAATTTAATAGGAATCCTTAGATCATATCTATGATATTCTTCGTTGTCTCATGAATTTCAAGATCGAGAAATGTCGTCAATTAATTTACCAATGTCGAAACTTTTTGAAGTTGTCTTGGTGCAATGTTCAAATATAAATTTCTTTTTCGCCTGAACTATTTTTAAAATGATAAATTTTTTATTGTTTGGTTATAAACTTCACTGCAACGTGTGAGGTTAAACAACCTTGTTTGTATATAATTATTTACCGGTTAATGTATCTTTTTGTCATCGGTAATCAGTTGGCCAATAAAATAATGCTATGGTAATAAAATGAAATGTGACTTGCATCACTAAAATAATTGAAGTTTATATCCAAAGCTTCAAATTAACAAACCACACAAAAAGTTGTGAGTCGTAACCAGGCAAACTTCATAAACTAAATCCTAAAACCAGAAAACTGGAACGGACTCGACGCTATATTGTTTGATTATTGGCTTTAATTTATTTGAGATTTTCGGTTTAGATTGATTCAATTCAATTTTGTATTTTTTTGAAGGGAAAATGACATCAAATAGCTTTGAACTTTCGATTTTGTACACATTTATATAGTAAACTTTTTTTTTGCACATTTGGTAGTCAAAGTTCCAAAATTGTTCCAATTTTGCGTACATGTTAACTGGTTGCTTCCGGTTTCGATGCCTACGTGGACAATTTTTAATGACGTGACTACCCATTTTTATATTATACCCGGTTTTATCTACGTGGCAACCCGTTTTTTAAAATCACCCAGTTTTATTACTAGATTATAAACGTAAGTTGGATCGATCGTATGAAAAATGAACCGTGTTTATAACCGAGTGATTTTAAAAAACGGGGTGCCACGTAGATAAAACGAGTTATAATATAAAAACAGGTAGCCACGTCATTAAAAAATTGTCCACGTAGGCATCGAAACCGGAAACAACCAGTTAACAGGTACGCCAACTACCAAATTGGAACAATTTTGAAACTTTGACTACCAAATGTGCAAAAAAAAAAAGTTTAGTACATAAATGTGTACAAAGTCGAAAGTTCAGAGCTATTTGATGTCATTTTTCTTTTTTTTTTATACAAAAATTGGTAAAACAATAAAACCAAAGTTCCAATACCAAAGTTTTGTTTTTACTTTATTAATTTTTTGGTTCTACTTCAATTTCTGCAATTTGTAGACCCTAGTTGTAACAAAACAAAGCTGATACGGGTTTCATTTCTGAGCTATTACATATTTTGATGCAGGCTCGAGTGTGGATGATCGGGTCATCTTGTTTTTGGTGACCCAAGACAGGGTCCGTAATAAAAGAGGCTAAACGGAAAAGGTCCTAACTTTTGACTCGGGTCTCCGTTTGGGGTCCGTCAGGTGTCCAAACGACCGAAGGCGGTTTGCCCAACCGTTTGGCCCAAATTCGACCCGGAATGAGAGTTTTAGTGGTTTTGGTCGATTTTTTGGTTTTTATTTTGGTTTCCTGGGTCGACCCGCTGGGTTTTTTTGACCCTTTTATAGTTTTCCGTTTCTATTTAAGCTATGTTGAAGTATTGTAAGAAATCAGATTATCAGTAAAGAAAACTTTTTCATTTTCCAAATTCCGAGTTCAAATCGGTTGTTTAAAGTCTAATTGTTTGACATTCTACGAAATTAACATACTTTTAGTAGGGATTAATCTGGAAGTTTTTGAATCAACAGATTAATCTATTTTTCCAGTTGCTACGCTGCATCGTATTTACATGAATGAGTTTTTGTCTAAACAATGGAAATAATAATAAATAATATGATATTTCTTTAAAGAGTTTACTATGAAAAAAATCAACATGTTTTTACGTTTTTTGCGTTTTCGTCCCTCCATGTTATTTTTTTCCATAAAAAATCGTAAGTTATTATTTTGTTTTTGGTTCAGTGAAATTTGGACATTAGACTCCGATTATAATTTGTGAACCGGGTTATAAAAAACTGAAAAACCGGGTTCTAATATCCAAATTTCACTAAACCAAAAAGAAAAGAATAACTTAAAGACTTTCATGGAAAAAAATAACATGGAGGGACGAAAACGCAAAAAACATGAAAACATGTTGGTTTTTTTCATGATAAACCATTCTTTAAATTATGAATAAGTTATACATATTGAATTCGGGTTGGTGTGTTGATCCAAACTAGAAAGTGTAATTTCATGTTTATTCATCGAGTTAATTACAAAAATGGTCATTGTGGTTTGTTCTAAAATTTGGATTTGGTCCCTGAACTTTCAATTTTGCGAAAACGGTCCTTATTTTCATAGTTTGTTTGCAATTTTGGTCCCTCAACCTATTAACTTTTCTAATATGACCAAATTACTCTTATTTTGATGCAAGCTATAGAGACCATTTCTACAATTAATTATTTAACTCTTTTTTATTCTTAATTAAAATAATTATTTTTTAGTGTTACTTAAATTTAATAAACTTTAAAAAATAAAAGAATTATTTAATTATTCATGTTGGTTCATAAAGGATTTAGATATATTGTCTTAATTAATTTTAATTTACTATAATCAAAGTGTAAACCAATCAAAATTTATGATCGAAAAAATCTTTTATGTTTAGAAACTATTTTCTAGAAGTTTCGTATATAAAATATTATAAAAATATTTGTCTTTATAATTATTTATGGTGGTTCATAAATTTATAATAAAAATATGTTTGTCGGTCAAATATTTTACTTTCTTCTTATATAAAATCGGTCAAAGATTCTATTTTATAATCTGTTCACATTTATATCAAAGCAATGTGATAATGGTAAATTGATAAATCTAAATGGTTTAAAATTTTAAGGTGTCGATTTAATCGGATTAAAATGAAAAGTCAAATTGAAAGACGAAAAAAGATTAAAAACCTATTTATATTTCTCGATATTTATGTAAAGGTCTGACAAACCAAAGTTTGATGATAAAAGTTGTTAATCATGAATCTCAAAGATGTTATATGGACCTAAAATTTTATATCGTTTTTGGTGTAATTAAAAATTAAAACGATAAATTAATTGATACGTTAAATAAAAAAATTTGAATGTCTTAGACCATTTGGAAGTTTTTTTAACTCGGTCAAATTAAACGTTAAATTTTATTTATTTAAGTTCTTTAATATATTTAACTTTAATTAAACTATTAGCTCATAAATAACTTTTTTTATAATTTATTAAAGTTAATTAACACTAAAAATAAAGTAGAGTCAATTACATAAATGGTCATTGTGGTTTGATCAACATAAATATTTTTTATTATAAATGTATGGACCAGTATAATTAAGTATAAAGAAAAAAAATTTTATTTATGAAACCTAGAAAAAATAATTTCTAAACATAAATGATATTTTCGATTATAATTTTTGATTGGTTTACACTTTGATTATAGTAAATTAAAATTAATTAAGACTAAAAATATCTAAATCATTTATGAACCAACATAAATAATTAAATAATTCTTTTCTATTTTTTATAGTTTATTAAATTTAAGTAACACTAAAAAATATTTTATTTAATTAAGATTAAAAAGAGTTAAAAACTAGTTATAGAAATGGTCCCTATAGTTTGCATCAAAATAAGGGTAATTTGGTCATATTAGAAAAGTTAATAGGTTGAGGGACCAAAATTGCAAACAAACTATGAAAATAAGGACCGTTTTTGCAAAATTGAAAGTTCAGTGACCAAATCCAAATTTTAGGACAAACCACAGGGACCATTTTTGTAATTAACTCTTATTCATCCTTTAACCAAAATTCATTGTTATTATTGTGTCAGGATGTTATGTCAGAAATTAAATGATGCATCCCATGAGAATTGTATTTTCAGATTTTGCCCTGTATAGGAAGCCGCATTTCTTTAATTACTATGAAGATTGGCGATGGTAATTTGTGAGAATAGTTAAAACGTATAAACATGATTGTTATAATACCGATTAATTTCATCATTTTGTAATAAAAATCCGCACCAAGCAATTGGTCATGTGTTTTTCCTTCGACAAGTAATCATGGGAGATTAATGGGTGGTCAAGACAAGTGTAGAGAGATCGACATGGTTTTTGAATGTACTTGTTTTAAATTTTGAGAAAAAGTATATTATGGTTCAACTGATTCAATGTATTTAAAGAGTAATATGTACTCGACGTGTTTATTCTATTAAATGTGAATGGAGTGATTATTTTTTCACCCTTTTAAATTTCATCTGTTGATCATACTAGCTACACATCAGTTTTTCTCTTTTTATTATTTTCATTTTCCTGTCTTATTGATAACACTGTAGTATTAAAATTAGGAATATGTATAAAAACACTTGCAATTTTAAATATTTAATTATATAAATAATTAAAAACAATTACATTAATAAAAATAATACAACTAGTAGATTTTGAAAACTAAAATTACAACTAGTAGATTTTTATCCAACCACTTGACTTAAATCAAGTGGCCACCACCAAAGGTGGGAGAGGTTCCCCTTGGTTGACACTCTCTCTTTTAAGAAGTGTAATTTCTCCGCCTTTGTCTCCTTGCTCAGTGTCGTATGTTGTATTTGATTTGATGTCTTTATTGTTTGACTACTAAAAACGTCGAAGTGTTAAAAGATATCTCAAAGTTGCATATCTCTCGAGCTGGATGATGATGCCGATCTCTTTCTTTTCAAAATGTGGTCTTTCTGACTCTGTAATATCTTCATATTCGACATAGTTCGCGAGAAATTGTGCATTGAATGATTTGTGTACATGTTTGAACCGGACATTTTCGTCCGATTTTGAGCTTGGACGAAATCATCCATGACTAGCGGTCTGACACGACACTCCATTTTGAGTGATTTCGAAGAATTTCCCATGCCACGGTGCCACCTCATGTGCAAATGACTTCTTGTTCAAACCTTTGTATTGTTCATGTGTTATTTTCAAGATGTCGATTTCGTGTTGACCGCTTCCGGTTGTTAATAATGCCAACAAATAAACATACCTCGGCATTCATATCTTTCCATTTTAAAATTAATTGTTAGGTGGTGCGATCCATTCCACCTAAACGTTGTTCAAAAGAGTCAAAAGCGTGACTCCTTGTCAGGGCCGGTCCAGTGGGGTGTGCAACCTGGGCTACTGCCCAGGGCCCAACAGCCAATGGGGGCCAAAAAAATTTTTTACTCAGATACTTAACTATTACTAGTAGTTTACTTGTTTTGCTAGTTGTTTGATTGTGATATATACATATATATTTACATGGTTGTTTCCTTTAATCTTTAACTGTTATATATACATACATGTTTAGAGGACCCTGTTGAAAGATTTTGCCCTGGGCCCCAAAAACTATAGGAACGGCCCTACTCCTTTTGTGTGAACCATATGTGTATAGAGAGAGGAGAGACAGTGAGAGAATCATGGAAAGACAAATTTGAAGCAAGAGACTGTTGTTTTAGATGGATTGCAAGCTGAAAATGGAGTCATTGAGGTCAAATTTCTGTAATTAAGCTTTGTTGGGCTTTGGTTGCAAAGTTATGTATTGAGTTGAAATTGATTCTAGGGGCATGTTTCTACACAATTAAAGACTTGAGAATTGGATAACATGTTAATGTTATAACATACTGTCAAGCATATTTGGAGTGGAATTATAATATTGAATTGGATTTGGAAGCCAAAGTACTCAAAGTTGAGTGTTCTTGATGGTTTATGACTAAATGACTTGTACATTAGTTAAGAAATGGTCAAATTGGATCAATTGGTAGCATACAAAATTACAAATGTTGAAGACATGTTATAGTATCAATGTGCAATTGTTTGAGGTCATTTCTTGCTAGTTTTAAGGTGTTGGTGGCATTTAATGAGTTTTGGTTGCAATCTGCAGAAGGCTTCTACTAACCTAACATGACCACTCTTCATGAGCTTAGCCGCTAGCTTCTCCCGGCCTGAGAGCAACCAAGGCTCGTGACCATGGGCTGAAGTCATGACCGCAAGTTTGGGTTGGTTAGTAACACTTATAAAATTATTTTGACATATAAATCCAATGGTAATTCAAAGCTATGTAACTTGGGATGGTGACCACAAACTTTGGCTCGTAGTCACGAGTAGAAGGCCCATGACCATGAGGTCCTTATCGTGACTGCAAGAGTTAGGAAGCTCGGGAACACTACGTCCCTGTCGTGACTACTAATCTTATTTGTCACAGCAATTTTGCGCTTGGTTTTGGATGCCTATGTGAGATGCCTCCTTATTATGCTTATTATCCCATGGACTTATGAAGGATCAGCTATGACTTAATTGAGAATGAGACGTGAATGGTTTGAATTGAATGCTTGTTTGTCGGTTTCTATGAGTTATACACGTAAGACACATGTGTATTGTTTATGAGGACATGCCGCTCCCATTGAGTCAGGCTTTGACCTGGTAACTTGGTAAATGTGTAGTGGGAACACTTCGTGTGATTGCCAATCAACGACGATGCTTCGGTGTTATTCCTTGTACATCATGTATTACGGAGTTCTCGTACTGTGGCATCGTTCCAACGACTGGTTGACAGACTTGAATTTAGATTCGATATTTGCTACCTAATGATAATGACATGTTTTATGTGTGGTGTGGTTATGTATGATTTCATTGATTTGATCTGTAATTTACTAAGTTCTGACTTACTGTTTAGTTGTGAATTATTTTAGAAGATAACAGGTTCGTCACAGTCTTGAATAGGAGTTCAACCTGATCATCTTGGTATTTTTTGTTATATGCCATCACCGTGGTGGGTCGGGATTACTAAACCTCATGTCTATATTTACACCCAGAGGCTTGGAATGAAAATGTGAAAGTTCACTTTGTTTCTTATGTTGAGAACTTATGTAGAAGTTGGTTAAGTAAATTTTGTAGATTTGAATAAATGTTTTGTAATAAGTATTGTGGTATTAAGTTTTAATTATACCGAGTTTCTGAAGAGTTCAATTGAGATCTTCGAAGTATTTTATTATTTAATTGTGTGGGGTTGTTTGTTTAGTTCTTAATGGAATCACTAAGAAGTCATTCAAAGGTAAAATGACGTCTTAATGATTCCATTAAGAGGTACACAAACATTTCACCATTTCCATCTTGGGAAGGGGATGTTACATTGATCTTCGTTACCAATCACAAATATAAAGCTTAAGAATAAACATTAAAAAGGCAACATGAAGTAATAGTAGAAAATGAGTTTTGAAGTCTTTATTGATACAGAGTTTTACGTATACCAAACTAAAAGCAAACGCGAATCATCTTGGATCCTGAATAGAATGAGGTCAATACGCATGATCCATTGTTCGGTCTAGTTCAGGAATACTCAGCAGTAGCCTAAAGAAAGTTGGACCACCAAGTCTACGTCGCCCCAGCCATCTAGCTTAGCCAACTCAAACTACATAACTCTTTTCAAAGGGGTATCACTTCTAAGTACATACAGATTGATATACAAACATATGCCCAGGGCTGCTGAGTCCAAATAGGCCCTATACGTCACATTTTCAGTTTTCACCCTTAAAAATTTTAGCTAAGCAGTTAAGCACCCCTAGTATAGCATTATTTCCGCTTCAGATTTTTAAATAAATTCACCAACAAGATTTGTTGCTAAGCTGGTAAGATGTTTGTAATATTATTGCTCTCAAAGGCATTACGGTCTGCCTGAAAAAACGGATGATAAAGCCGTACTCCATCCTGGTATAAAGGTGTCTGCATTTCTATTAGACGTGAGACCTACACAACCACCGTCAATGTCAGGATTCCCAAAGTAACACATCATGAATACTGCTTTTGAGAGCAGCTTCCTACTCCTACACTCTATATGTGTCCACTAGTGTGTGTGTGCGTGTGTAAAGAGAGGCCTTTAGAAACTTTATTAAAAGTGTGTAACTAAGAAGAATGTAATGTTTTCATATGTGTGTGTATGTGGTACTTCATAGTTGTACATGAAGCATGTCACATGATAAATAGTTAATAGCACAGAAAAAGGTGTGTCCATGGCCCAGATACATGTAGAACAACAACCTAGTAGTTGAACCGAAATGATGGATCGTGTGGTCCGTGTGGAAATGCATCTTATGCGATACTTAAAATGTAGTCTCCTGTATATATATGTGTGTGTGTGTGTTTGGGGTGGAGGAGGGGATGGGGGAATGTTGTAGCATCTGAAGGATGTCCAATGATAAAAAATTTGTTTAATGTTTGATTAGTTTTTTTAATTTCAATCTCTATAAAATGTTCTTACTGTTAAAAAGTGGTGTTCAACAGCAACTTGATCCTAATATGGATGTAAAGTTTGGATATCCATGGGATGGGGATACAAAACTGGACATCTAACTTGCTGATGGGACGTAAACATGTGAATATGAATGTATGTCTGATCCGGATAATCTGTTTAGACTAGGTGATCTAAAAGGGGGTGCGTGTGTGGGAGTGTTTCTTCTCAAAAACAATTCACATTGGTGGCTATCACAGATTTCCATATATAGTATATCCCCAAGGATAGAGAGGGAGAGAGGAGAGAGAGACATACAGCTCGACGGAAAGCAAACATTTCTTCTTTCCCAGAAAGCATGGATAAGATGCCGGCTGGTGCACCTCCTGAACCAATATTTCCCTCTGCTAAAACATCTCGACGAAGCTTTGAACCTTCCGTCTCTGTTTCAAACTGGAAACTGAAGAGACGAGATGCATAAATAATCACATCAACCAAACAGTATCGAAGTCATACGTTTAGCTTATAAGATAGATTTAAAATTCAATCTTAAAATAGTCATAAAGCAAAACACTATTAAAACATGTTTGATGGTTTGATTTGTCTACATAGAGGGCAAAAAGAGCAAGAAACCATGAGACAAGACTTGCCTCTCTAAATCGAAAAGAGTTCCCTCTTCGGTTCCCTGAAATAGTTCACTGATGGAAGAAGCTGCAGAACAGTATAAGCAACAATGATGGTTGTATAATTCATCAACAAGGATGATAAATCTCCGAGCCTGAAAATTAGAACATGGCACGGTTTCAATCCTGAATGCCTATTTACCATTAGGATTCATATATAAATTACTAACTTTGATTCTGTGGTACACAAATCTTCTTACTTTATCTTTATTAAGGGGCATTAAAAACATTTGTTCAATAGTCAAACATTTTAAAATGCGTGCCAAGCCAAGCGTAATACTTCTTTTGGGATGGTAGCAGCAAGTTGTATCCATTTCAAAAGTATACTCCAAATATAATAGCCTTTACTACAAAGACAGAGGACAGATAAGCAAAGAACCTTGTCACGAATACGCATACTCATCATGGGGATGTCCGAGATGAAAACTGTGTGATAATTCTTGGCCACAGCTATGTAATCCGCTGCCCCGACCTAAAGACGATGCTTATTAAGTTGTTAACTAACTCGAACAAAAAAAAGAGTTGAAAGGGAGTAGAATATTTTGAACCAGCTAACAACGATTGGTGGGTGGTCTAAAAATCAGGCAGCAAGAGCCAAGAGATCATTATGAAGAGCAATGTACATTTTAAGATCAATAACACGAACACATAAGATAAGAATACAAATTCAAACTTTGCCATGGACTCCATATACATACCATTGAGCTCAACATGCCTCTAAAGTGCAATTAGACTAATATGACCTTTTTAACTAGCATCAATACGTTCATAATCCCAATCACCAATTTGGCAATTTCACCTTCACCACACACCAACAAAGTTGGCCCGAGTTCGATTCCATAGTTATCCAAATATTTGTGTGCGTTCATAAACAAAACTTGAGTTAGCTCAATACATATGTAGATTAACTGATACTTTCAAAATATAACTTCAAAAAACTATACATAAGAACTCAAATAAAAGATAAGGTATCATACCGGACGACCACATAAATATTCAAATGTAAACTTTGCCACCCCGTTACAGCTTTGAGAAACTTCCAGTGTTCTGGGCAAAGCATAGATCACTCAACATTGAGCAGTATAAAATGAAGACCATTAGCACTGTAAAACTTGTTGACCTAACATGTACCTGCCAAACATTACTGAGATAGTTTCAGATGTGACAAGTCCCCCGGAATTTTGTATGGTTTCATCCCACATGTTCTCAAACTTCGTGGTTGCAATGTTGTTCAAAGGATAGAAATAGGTGACCTACACGGATAAAATAAGTAAAACCATCTCACATAAGAAACTACTTGCTTGAGCTTCTGCGGCAAAAAGTAGATAATCTTGCTTCAACACGATGTTATGGTGCTGATAACAGAGTCAAGGACATAACATATGCAGATGAAATTATTACATAGAATAAAGTAATTACACATTATAGTTTGTCACTCATGAAGGAAAAAAAGGGCATAATGATTAAGTTAACATTTGTAAGGCTTAGATAGCACAGAAGTAACTAGTTCTTAGGTTCTCACCCGGTTTATTGATCTTTGTGATATTAGATGACGGTAATCAGTTTCACTTCCAATCAAAACCGTTTCACAGTGGTCTTCCAATTTAGTAAGAAGCTTAAGGAAGATCTCCCATTGCATACCATCCTGATTAAACATGGAGAAAAAAGATCGATGTCAGGGTTTTATGATATGTATACATGCATAAACCAAACTGTTTTCAACACAACACACAACATAGGCCATGTTAACCAGAAACTCGGAATTCCTAGAGAGAGAGAGATGCTGGACAGATGAATATCCATCAACACCTCAAGAGGGGTAAAATAAAGACTAACTGTAACATGAAGTTTTGGTCTCGTTTTCCAAAAAGAGATGACATACCAGTTAAAAAAATATGAAAAAGGGGCAAAATAAAAGACTAATTTTAATTGATGATTGCAGAAGAGGGAAAGCAAGATTGCAACACAACAAATTTTAATATTCCAAGTGAAAATAACATAACAAAATTTAGCTTTTATTGTTTTGGTGTGCATTTATCTTACATATTTGATGTATGAACCCGAAATAACTTTTTTCTTTTATTAATTTGGTCTTACAATCATATGATTATACGCACAGATATAGATATATAAACACACATGACACACCCATTTCTCAATCTTTTAGAATCTACCTATCCTGGTTTCCACTTATATCGCCTGTAATGTGGATCAATGGATATAAAGCGACAATGGAAAGTCAACGTCTTTCAGCTTAAATCTCACCTGATTCAAGTCACTTGGTGCTCTATTACTGGTGGCAACAAGAACAGTTCCAGTACTTAGCAATCTGCTTATAATTCCAGATAAGGCCACAATAGCAAACACATCAACAGTCTGTAACAGAAACCATCATATTGACGTCATTCGTTTAGTTGAAAAATCTGGTGTATTATCTATTCGTTTGACGATAGTTACATCAAGTTCAAGTGTTAAATCACTTTCAAGTGATACATGACTTTTGTCCTTTTCTATTAGGACTTAGAAGAACCGTATGGTTATCAATGAGAAATACTGATTACCTTGGTATTGTACTTGGAATGCCCTCAAACCAAAAAATGATATAATGCACAACTGAGTTAAATGTTAGAAATAGTAACAGTGACAATTGGCTAAATCTGTCAAACCATCTGTTGGTGTGGAAGTTGTTGAAAGTCCATAAAAACATACTTCCATGAACCAAAGTTCAACTGCCTTGCATTAACAAACGATTTCAACATCAAAGTTGATGTATTTGCTTTTATTATACAAGTTCAAGATTTGACCGGGATTTAGTGCTTTAAAGATGAGAAAATGGATAGTGGTAATATTTTCATACACTCGATATTTTTTGAACATGTAACTTTCGAGTGCTAGTTATTTCACCTGGATTTCATCGAAACATAGAATGCTGGCTCCTCTTTGGTCACTATGCTGATCAACAAGAAACTTATCTGCTACAGCTGGAAGAATATTTTTCATTTGCATCTCCTCCTTGTAACTTTCTTCTGCAGCAACCCATTCCTTAACTCTGGTATCAAAAGGAAGATTCATTATCCAATTAGCAATTCCTGATTGCATAGACTTGTCCTGTACTTGATTCTTCCAGATCTTGTGCATACGCTCATTTATCTCTAGCATGGCCTGCTAATACAAATATACGAAAATGACAGTAATAAAGCTGGTTTAGCTAAACATAAAGTTTGAAAACACTCAAAATATTGCAAAGATATATGCTCTCACATGATCACATAAAGGTGGGATCTAGTTTTCATATATCAGTTTTATCTAGTTAAGCTGGGTTTTAATCTTTTCAGGTTGTGTTTGGGTCCAGGTATTGGACGTGGTCTCACTTGGGAAATGGTTCTCCCAAGAGTCTAATAATCGTATAGGCATATTGTCTCAATTGGAACATGACGTCTTAAAGTGACATGAGAAGGGATCATCAAGGGCATCATTTCTTCCACCATACAAGAGCAATCCTATTTGCAAATATATGTGGCCCAACATATTAGTCATAATTGAAAGCACTCGCCTCATGAAAGTGAAATCTTCTTCTATGCGTAATGATTCCTTTGGTGGCACTATAGAACATGTCCATAAGCATCGTCTTGCCTACATGGTGTACGTAAGAGTAAACAAAGTAAGACGGCCATAAAATTAAACTCTAAGTTATTAAGTATGCACAAAGTGACAAAACTAGAAATGAGCTTGAATATATTCATAAATTGATGAAAGTTGTCACCAGTATGACAAAGAGATTCACAACAAACCACTTCCAACATTCCCGTAAATATATAATCCTTTAGGAGCTGGGGGTACAGTAGGACGCTTGCCGACTACTGAATCCAACTTCCTTTCTCGATTTAGATATGAAACCCATTTCCCAGCTCCAGGTTCTACATTCACAGGTTTTTTCCTGTACGAGAAAAAAATTTATTAATACAAAGAAACAAGAACACTGAAAGGCTGAAAGCAAAATAAGGGCACCCAAAATAACATTGGCAGTACTTCCATGAACCATGATCATTCTTACAGTATACTTAAACAATCAAGATATCACTACATGAAAGAATGATGGCAGGACTTTTATGGGTTACTAAAGTTGACCACGACTAAGTATTTAAGATATTTTTTTTAAAAAAGCAGTTTTCAAGATATTAAAATGATCATCTAAAGCAGATGAAGTGCATAGAACAAGATAATAAGAAGCTCAACGAAAATAACTACAGCTTTTTTTATATAAATCCATGGTAATTCAGAAATCATTAAGGTAGGTGGTTCAAATTATTCCATAATATGCCTTACCGATCGAGCCATCTGCCCAAGAATCTGTTATGTGTTTTGTCTGTTGATTCGCTCCTTTGTTGTTTACTCTCAGCCTCTTTCAGTAAGAGCTTGCGCCGCTCGATCTCACGATTCTCTTCCCACTTGGCTAGTTTGACCTAGTATGACACAAATCACTCAGTAATTACATATTTAAACAATATATGATATTGGGCTTAAAAGCCTACATGATGTTCTTCCATTTCATTCTCATACTGCATCAGTCTTTCAAGTAAGTTATCCAGTTCCAAAGCAACTTTCTCCTGATAAGGATCAAATTGTAGTTGTCCTTCCTTTACAAGATTTTTATACTGTGCAAGTGGTCCTGAAGCAAACAGAATTTGCATAAAGATTAGAGAACATAAGACAACTTAAAAGAGAGCCAACACATGAACTTTTTTGGTTGAGTTTCGAACCACATATTACATCTCATCATACACCTTTAACTAAGAAACTGAATCAAGGTCCTCGGATGGTACTTGACATTCCAATGTGCACACTTGCTTTTAATTGTGTGAAGAGTTGACAGATCTGAAGTTCTTGTCTGTTCAGATTATTGAGTTATAGCAATAAGCTTATTATCTGAAGATATGTCTAGTCATAGCAACTGACTAATTAACCATAAAAGAGAAACTCAAAATGGTTGACTGACTGGTAATTCACTCACCTCAAAGGCAAAAGTCTCATGTTCGAATCCCAGTAAAAGCTATCAACTGTCTAGAGACTACACTTGTTCTATGGAAGACATGAGTTTGTCTAAGCCATGTGGAAGGGTGCTTCACGTAGACGTTGTGGATGATTTGGCTTAAGGTGCCAGCTACCATAATTAAGAAAAACCCTTCATAAGTGATTTAAGCCATCATAACCATTGTTATTATTTGGTAGGTTCGACATAGATGACTAGACAGCAAGTCGGAGAGAAATCATACACCTCATATTATGATAATCATTCTCGCTAAGCTAGATGGACTGTTTGTCGTCCGTAAATAACAGAATTGTGCTACATTATAATGGATAGCCAGAGTTCACAGCTATGCCTATGCTGCTATGCACATGACCCAGCGGCTCTTAAAATGTTGATAGAACCTAAACAGATTTGAAAACCTAATGCTTCATGAAGCACGAAATGACCCAGCAAATGATGCTAAGCAAACACCTAAGGGTAACCTATTATTCTTCTATCTCCTCGAAATATAATAGTTTCATGTTAATTAATATAGGTTTGATCCAATAGCACACACATTCTGTATAGATTAGAAACACGGACATATTCATAGGAACAAAAAATCAATATCACGTCCTATAGCAATGAGTATAGCTTTTTCTCAGATTGTTATTAATAATCATCTTAATCAGAAACTAATTGCAAACAAACCTACTCCATAAACCATGATTGGCCACTTACTATTACAACTCTTACAGTCATACCCTTAAACTTACACTTCAAACCATAGTACAGAATCACAATCCACTAAATTATATGCAAACTATAATATATCCATATCAATTATGTATCCTAAAGATATTAAGATAGTACTTCTGACTCAAATGCCATGAAAATCTTACACTTGATAAAATCAAGCCGCTCAGCAACTTAACAACTTCTTATTTATTGGTACAATCACTCTCTACATGTAAAACAAATAATTAGAAACCGAAATCAATTCAACAACATTCTTTTTTTTATAAATTTAACATTAGCCCCTTGATAATACAATCAACCCTAAAATCACATTTGGCACTCTCCTACCCTCACGAACTCTAGGTTCTCGTACTTCCCCAAATTAAAGCAAACAGACTCTTGTTAATTATCATCCCAAACCTAACAACTTTGATCACACCGTGTCACTAAATCATTTACTTTGAAACTGAAACAACATATAAACAGATATACCTGGATTCTTGAAAGTAGAATATTGATGATGATGAGGATGATGATGATGATGAGAATTCAAGCGAACGGCATTGATTCTATAAAAAGAGGTCCGACATCGAGTAGCTAACCCTAGAGAGACAAAGGAAGAAATTAGCCGACTCATAGCCCTTCTCGTGGTCGTTTATAGAAGTGGGTGCTGTTCTTGGATCATTGGCAATCGCCAATCGCCATTTATATGGTATAAGGGGAGAGAGAGAGAGAGAGAGAGAGAGAGAGAGAGAGAGAGAGAAGATGCAAAGTGCCGCTTTATTTCGCCTTGCAGGTGACGTGGCCAACGGTCGGACCATGCAGTCCCTCCAATATGCTACGTCGCCGTTTATGTATTTTCTAAAGTCAAGTTTTTTAGTGTTTTATAACAAACGTTACATTTAATGGGATCACATTGGTTTTTAGTTATTCAATAATATGATGTTCAAAGGTAGATTAAAAAAGCGTAAATTACAAATTTCGTCATGTGGTTATATGAAAATTATAGATATCGTCTTTTTCATAAAAAAATTACAAACACAATGTGTATGGTTGACAATTTGTTACGGATTTGATCTTTACCTTTAACTCCATTTGTTTTCCCACCGTTAATTAAGGGGTATTTTCGTCCTTTTCATGAAGATTAACCTCTTAGTTATCTAAGGGGTATTTTCTTCTTTTATTACGGTTCTACATCCCCTTGATCATACATGCTCGCAATTTCTCCGATACTACTTGATTGGTCATCGTCGATGTTAATTGCCTTCTTCAAGCTCCTCCTCCCACCGATAAGCTCTAACAACACTATACCACATGGAAGATCCTCATTCTTGCCCCCCCATTGAAGAACTAAAAAGACGTGGAAAAACTAACGGTGTTGTTCATTGCGTTGATGGAGGAAGTTTGAGCCCCGCATAATTGCCCCGATTGAAGAGCTAAAAAGACGTAATTGTCCACTCCTTGAAGTACTCGCACAGAATGATGAATTAAAATGAAATTTAACCAAAGAAGAACCTTGGAACGGCTTAGCCCAATGAACGACTATACCTGAAAAATCACATAATACAAAGTTTTTCCAACTCCATTAATTTTTCATCATTAACAGTCCAATCTAATTCAACTACAAATATGAATTTCAAGATTTCATAAGAACTCGCTAAGCACATGTAAAACTGTCATAATCCTTAATCCCCATTTGCCTTTCCCTTTTGACGAATTCATTTTTATCGTCGAATCTAATTCAGCATTCGAAATTCCAAGGGAAATTATTAATTGTAAAGTGAAATATGTAACAAATACCCCCAATTCGGGGCTTTAAAGTTGAAAACATAGTTTTTCGAAAATCCAAGAATGTCAAAGATGTTTATAGAATAAAAGAGAGAAATGTTACGATTGAGAGGAGTGAGGACTACTTAAGCAGATAGAGCAGAGGAGGCAGCATTAAGATGCGCCAACGGTATCAGGTATAATCTGTCGTGTGACGAGACCAGGGGGAGGAAGAAGGTGTGTTTAGTTTTGGATGTGGTGACGTGAGTCAGAAAATACTCAAACTTCCTCCACCAACGGTGTTGTTCATTGCAGAGGAAGGGTGTGGGAAGATCCAACCAACGAGTAAATTGACGAAAATGCCCATCAGTTAACGTGGGAAAACTAACAGAGTTAGGGGTAACGACCAAATCCGCAACAAATTGTCAACCATAGACATCGTATTTGTAATTTGTTTATTAAAAGGATGGTTTCCGTAATTTCCATATAACCACAGGGACGAAATTTGAATGTAACCTTGTGTTATAAAAATTCTTTTATATTGTAAACTTGGGGTGAATACAAAAAAAAAAAAAAAAAAAAAAAAAAACAATTGTTTTCACTTTTTCCAATCATCTATCTATCTTTTTAGTATTTATAGCTTTAAATATAACAACTAACTTTGAATTAGATTAAAAAAATTAATCAAAGAAATGTATAATGTATTATATTTGGTTATTGATGTATTAATCGAGTTTAGAGGTGAACATTGTAATTGTTTCGAACTGGTATTGCAAAGCCAAACTGAACTGGTCGGATTCGACTTTGTTATATGTAGAATAACTTTTTCTTTGTTAAGTAAGAATAAAATTTTATTAATGTTTTTTACTAACCACCGTCGTCCTTCTCTCTTTTTCACTTGGTTTTTATTGGTTGTCACTAAAAACCAACTTTGGTCGTTCTCTTACTTGCACTTTGTTTACATGCTCATCTCATCTAACTATTAGATGTTTTTTTATTTTTTTTATCTTTTTACCTCTAACATGTTCGACATATACTAAATGGCTTTGTAGCATAGTGATACTAATATGTTAACCTAGATTACAAGTCATGAGTAGGGGTTTATATGTGGACCAAATACCCGAACCGAATCGGTACCGGTCCCGAATAGGACCGATTGTAAAGTAATGGTCCAGTCCTCGGGTTTAGATTTTAGCTTTCGGGTTTGGTCCGGTTCGATAACACCCCCAACCTTCAAAGTGGAGTTAGTTTTTGAGATTTTATACACCAAATACCCGAACCGAACCGGTACCGGTCCCGAATAGGACCGATTGTAAAGTAATGGTCCCGTCCTCGGGTTTAGATTTTAGCCAAATTCGGGTTCGGTCCTTACCGGGTTCGGTCCCGATAACACCCCTAGTCATGAGTTTGAGTCCTATAATAGACATAAGATGTAGATTTAGAAGTAGAATTTAGAAAGTATGTGTATACAATCTTATGTTTGACATGGTTTTTATTCAGTTTTTCAATGTCGTATAAAAGAAATAAGTTTGTTTTGATCGAAACAACTCGGGAGCCTCTTTACCTACTTTGTTTTATCGCGTTGACTTTGTTATGCTAATAATATGAACTATTTTTTGTCTTTTCGAACAGAAAAACTCCAAACCATTCTGGTTTTAACTTTTTGCAATCGTAAAAACCTACAAACCATTCTATTTTTTTATTTTTCCGAATGAAAAGGCTACGGATTATTTCGTTTTTTGGAAAAACTTAAAAACGTAATAGTTCGTAGTTTTTCCGTTCAGAGAAATAAATAAAACAAAATGGTTTGGTTCAAAAAAACTAGAAAACTATAATGATCTTTTGTTTGGAAAAACGAAAAATCGGAATTATTTATAATTTTTTCGTTTGTAAAAACTAATAACAGAATGGTTTGTGGTTCTTTTCGTTTCCCAAAATAAAAAATTGGAACGAGTCAAATTTTTTGGTGTAGAAAAAAAAAATAAAACGGATTGGTTTTCATAGTGTTTTTTAATGAAAAACTTAAAACACGAATGATTCGTAACTTTTTTTTTTCGTTTAAAATAATAATAAAATTCACTGGTTCGAAATTTTTTGGTTTGGAAAACTACAATATAAAATGTTTGTATTTCTTCATTCAGAAAAACTAAAAATGAAAATGGATTCTAAATTGATTCAATTGTTTATAGTAAAAGCAATAAATAAATAAGTTTGTAAAAATTAAAAAAAATATTTCAAAATATAAGAAACTTAATAAACAATTAGTTAATATGTAAAAATTTAAACTAATAATAACAATAACAACATAATAATAATTATAATTGAGTTAAATAAACAAAATTACTTGAGGGTCCCAAACTAATGTGAACTACAAACTTGATGTGACCAAAAATTTATTAAAGATATGGTAAAATGGTCATTATAAAAGATTTAACCATTGTTAAAGTTAATGTCAAATGAACCATTTTTAAAAATAAACAATAAATATAAGAACCGTTAATACAAAATTAAAATCATAATAACTGTATCTAAAGTTTTATGCAAACCACAGGAACCATTTACCCTAAAATGATTTTACTAGTTACTAAATTTCAACATAATTAGAAACATCATCAAACAAAATCAAAGAAATATAAACCCCTAATTACAAAATCTTAAAACCTCTTGTAAACCAAAATCTATTTTAGTCACATAAAATCTGATAATAAAGGTAATCAATAATATTAACATGATTAAATTGAATGAATACAGAAGGGATAACTGCGCAAAAAACCTCCAAGTTGTCGGCTTTTTGTAATTAAAACCCCAAACCATTTTTCGTTGCATAGAAAACCCCGAATTAACTAAAAATCAGTAAATTAAGGTTTTATCAATGGGTAACCGGTTGAAACCAGTTATTAATCCTACATGGACCGGTAAATAACCTATGTGGAATAAATTTTAATTGTTGAAACCAGTTGTCAAGTATTACACATCATTTAAACCCCCGTTGATGATGTAATCATGTTTAAAAATTACAATTAAAATTTATCAATGGGGGTTTAAATGATGTGTAATACTTAGTAAACGGTTTTAACAATTAAAACTTATTCCACGTAGGTTATTTACCGGTCCCCGTAGGATTAATAACTGGTTACTCATTGATAAAACCTTAATTTACTGATTTTTAGTTAATTCGGGGTTTTCTATGCAACGAAAAATGGTTTGGGGTTTTAATTACAAAAAGCCGACAACTTGG
This sequence comes from Centrapalus pauciflorus, assembly GCA_020465985.1. Lineage (NCBI taxonomy): Eukaryota > Viridiplantae > Streptophyta > Magnoliopsida > Asterales > Asteraceae > Centrapalus > Centrapalus pauciflorus. Next base: position 118,393 of record JAANYP010006509.1, read on the forward strand.
AGGTTTTTTGCGCAGCTATCCCAATACAGAATACACATGTTCATGCATTTGGTACAACTCATCAATGCCAACAAGCAAGAAAAAACAGCATTGCTTCAGAAACGTATAAATTATGCAATAAAAGTTGTACCACACCTTCACTGCCAATCCAAGTATCCAACACCCCTACAATAACCAGTGCCTGCCGGACGGTGTACCCTCCTTCCGGCCAAGAATGCTCCTTCCGATCAGATGACTGCAGCACAATGGACTGCACAATATAGCTCACGGATGCATAAACAAAATTGCATACTACAATCCTCGAGTATCCCGAGAGCGTAAAACTTCATCAACGAATTACGAAATCACCAAAACCATGTCACCATGTGGCCATTGCAGCCTGTTTTGTTCATGATCCCCACAATCGAACGGCGCAAAATTTTCCATCTACAGAACCATATTCGCAATCATTGTGTGCTATGTACAAGTCAATGACGCGTTTCTCCGCAACAATGAACATGGCAACGGGGAAACACCGTTAACGAAACCGGATATGTGTTCACAGTTCCATCGCGCGGTTGGCGGTAGACCGAGCAAACTAACGTTTTTCATGCATATTCCTTCAAAAGGTGCACCCTCGATGCCTAGCAGCATAGGAGCTTTTCTGGAACTGAAACTCACAACATTAGTTATAAATATCCCCTTGATCCTCGGAAGTGCTTTCGGGTCCCACTTGTTATCCGGGTGGTCATCGGCACCTCGACTAAACCTTAATGGAACCTTAACCTTCTCCATTGTAATGTTTGTAATGGTGATATTTTCGATATACCCTCCTCTACCCTTATCTGTCTTGATACGAATCCCGGCTGCTGAATTTCGAATGTGAAGATTTTCCACTCTGATGTTTGAAATGCCGCCAGACATTTCACTACCAATCCCGACTCCTGAACATGTTGGAGTTGTGCCTGAAACTCGCCTGATAACAATGTTGGAGCTAGGACGAGCCATGGATATGCCGTATTGGTCCCACCCGCTTTTCACAGCTACAAGATCGTCACCACTCTCTATATAACAATCTTCGATACAAACGTTTGTACATGAATCTGTAATAGCATGGACTAACAAGATGTTAATCGTTCCTAATAGTAAAATCAGGCTACAAGAGACTGTTTTCTTGGTCTTTGCTTAGATGGGTCTAACCGTAAAAAGGGTAAAAACAGAATCCTTGAAAAGTGCGTTTAGCAAGCGAGAATTTTCGGTTTGGAGTTTTTAATAAAACTGAAAACATGATAGTTTTTAAGAAAAGACATTTTCAAAATGAGAATGTGTTTAGATGTGTTATAAATAGTTTTGCGTTTCATTTTTCACTACCCTTATATAACATAGATTTAGGTGACTAGATTGAAAATAAAAGTTGAAAACCTCAAAAATGTGTTTTCAAGTTTACTTGTAAATTTGAAAACTAAAAACTGAAAATTAAAAACTGAAAACATCAAAAAACAATGGATCTGAACGCGTTTCCAGAAACCCTTGTTTTCGATGAAAATTTTCACCCAAAACAATTTTACTAAACAGGCCCTGAGGGTGCGTTTAGCAAGCAAGAATTTTCTGTTTGGAGTTTTTAATAAAACTGAAAACATGATGATTTTTAAGAAAACACATTTTAGAGATAAAAATGTGTTTAGATTTGTTATAAATAGTTTTTGCGTTTTTATTTTTCACTCCCCTTTATAGTTTATAACATAGATCTTGGTGACTTGATTGTGAAAACAAAAGGTGGAAACCTCAAAAATGTTTTTTCAAGTTTACTTGTAATTTTGAAAGCTAAAAACTGAAAACATCAAAAATCAACGGATCTAAACGCGTTTTCCATAATCCCTTGTTTTCGACGAAAACAAATTAACTAAACGGACTCAAGTCTCGTAGCTCATTGAAATTGTCACACAGAACAACATAATGTAAAATGATAGTAAAGAAAAATACAATACCAGGGTCTATGCCGTCGGTATTTGGAGCGTTGAGTGGAGCCAATATCGTCATGTCTTTTATTACAACATTACTGTAAAAAAAATGGTAAATAGCATTCAGTTTTGGTGCATAATTAAAACAGAAAGCAAGTTCCTTAATCTACTTCTCCTGGTTTGCTTTGATGGGGTGCGGTGTATCATTATTGTCCATAACCATTTCCTAAGAGCTCAACCAATGGGGTTTAGCCCATTTGGTAAGAAGGTGAATATGTAAGTGAGAGGTCACGGGTTCGACTTCCGTCTGAGGCAAGTTGAAATTTTGGTGGAAAAAGTAAGTCTTGGGGTAAAGGAGTAGTTTAGGAGTAGAAGTAGGATAGTTTGCCGTTCAAAAAAAAATTTATCTGGTTTTTTCGTTTGTTTCGAGAGAGGCTGGAGGGAGGAACAAAAGTACTTAAATTTTACATTCTATTTAATGATGCATTAATGGTGGAAGCACAATGTCACATTGCTCTCATTATGCTCATTAATCTGAACAAGATCATGTGCACTTTGTTTACATTATGCAGGACATGTGAAGGATCATGTGCTTCGTGTTTTGAAATTCATGCCTATTCGATGTTTAGCGTGCTAACTGCTAAGACATCCTAAGCAAAATAATAAATAAATAAATAAATGAACCATTCACTTTTCGTTTCTCTTAAATCGACTAAAAATAACACTTAAAAAATTTACCTAAATAAATGGCTCTTCATACAAAAGCAAGTGTTTTTGGATCCAAATGTGGACCAAGCAAAGATTTGGCATATCATATGAAAGCAATAACTAAAAAGTACTTCATGCTTTTCTAATGGTCTATCACACACTTTTCTTTTGTTTTTTATTTCATTTTTATTTATATCTGTAACAAAGTGATTCATAGTTTCCGCAAGTCTTTTAAAGACATGAGTTGGATTATATGATATAAGGTACACATGTGATTTGAACATAAATCAACTTCAAATTTGGTATGACTTGGTAGAACATAGAAGGAAAGTTTGACAACACAGGAAACTAAGTGCTAAAGAAACACAAAGGTGGTATTTGTTTTTCAAGAGGTTAAATGTCTGAAGTCTGAAAACCACATCTGAAATTAAGAGGTGGTCTTAATATCTGAAATCTGAAATTAAGAGGTAATCTTAAGATTGTTTGTTTCATGATATGAAACATATGAAAAATATTACTTTAAAATATTACATCTAATTAATTATATATTATAATTAATTAATTTAAATAAACAAAATTAAAATAAAATAACTAATATGATAAAATTAGGGTTGTAACTGTAACTTGTACGCAGGAGAGAGAAAATATCCTCTTATTTTTTTTCAGGCAAAATTCAACCTCTTAAATTTAAGAGGTAAATTTAGAGGTTTTAACCTCTAAAGTCTAAATCTAAACAAACAATCTTATTTCATTATAGATCTGAAGTTTAGACTTCAGATGTTATTTAGAGCCTCTTAACTAAAAACAAACAAGGCCAAAATATTCGTCAAATTTGAATTAAAAAAAAACTAGCTCTGACTTTCAAAAGTAAAAATTTAAACAAAAGAAGGATCAGATCGAACCTGCAGTAAACAGGGTGGATGGTCCAAAAGGGAGAATTGCGAAAGGTAAGGTTGGAGATGAGTATGTTTCTTGAATTCATGATTTCAAGAAGGTGACCTCTAGTGTGTTCCAAAGTCCTATTCCACCATAGGTCCCACCACATCTTACCCCGTCCGTCAATAGTTCCATTTTGCCCTGAAATCATACACTAGTTACGTATCAGACACTTCCCAATTCCCGTTGTATAATTCAACTCAAAATCTTTATCTTGCAACATCATTATTGTAAACCATATAAGTATGAAGAGCAAAAAAGTTTCAACCTTTTCCCTTTTGTGGCCAACAAAATCAATTTTGCAATGCAAATTTGGTGAGGTATCTCATTATAACCGAAAAATAGACTACTGGGAACAAAGTTTTTAATGTTAAAGATCAAAAGTTCAAAACTGATCATGTCAATTTTGATTTTTTGTAAACTATTCCTTTGACTTTACAAGGCAGACCATATACCCTTTTATATTGAACATGGGATTATTCAAGATTCAAATTAAAATATATATTTATGATAACATAAAATAGAATGCCAATCTGGCTTACTTAGTGCATGGGTAAGATCACAAAGCATGGTACTGGAAAAAGAGGATCACATCATATTATTTAATGAACTTATTAGCAAATAAAATAGAACACAAAAGTATCACAATCATAGGTAGGATTCCCCTTTGTAGTGTGTGACAAATAAGATGAATATTTTGGCCTAAAAAAATTAATCTTGATTCTCTTTTATAAAATAATGCTAAAGGTCATGATTTGCCACCACACATTAGTATTTAATTGATTAAAAGAACCAAACAAGTAATAATGACAATAATTTGGTGGCAACACTTCCATATGGACGACAAGAAAAGGTAACATGATATGGTATTTACGAATCAAATTATTCATCATCATCACCAAGAATTTAAGAAGAAAAAAAAACATTATTAATTTAGCACACACGCCACTTGTTCGCAATTGATTTATTTTTGATCTTGAGATCATACGAGTCATTTTTGGGGTCCACATTTAATGTAGATGTAGATTTAGAATAAAAATAAGGGTTATGTATCAAAATTATTGAAAACAATGTATCTAAGCTTTCAAAGAAGAAAAAAACTGTGTCAATTATGGGGTCCAACATGAGCATTTGACTAATAAAGTCGAATTAACCTCTAACTTCAACCAAAAATATCATGAATGTATATATGTGTCAGTGAGTGGCTTCTTCATCATTGCTAAAATAGGAAGATGATCCTGTTCACAAAGGCTCCTTAATTTTTTTTTTTTTTTTTTTTTTTTTTTTTTGACAAAACAGAGAAAGTATTTGTACAAGGGAAGCTCTTTTTTCATGGTTAAAATTTCCAAATCCAGAGCAACATAGAACTTTAACGGCATTATGTACAAGTTATAATAGCAAACACTATTTGAGAACTAATGCTTGACCAAAAGGTCCGTGGTATAAAACAAGTTAATGCATCCTTTTTTCAATTATGAAACAAATTTTAAAGAAATGATATATTTAACAAATTTATTTAAAAATTATCTTTGACACACACACACACACACACACACACACATATATATATATATATATATATATATATATATATATATATATATCATTGCAAAACCTAATTTTAGTGTAGAACTGTAGAACCAATATCGTCCATAGATTAGATTAATCTAATGGTCTTGAATTAAAGAATCAAGTGTGGAATTAGTGAAAAAAAGATTGGTATTGGTGATATTCTATGTCTATAAAATTGGAAAAGATAGGCAACAGCAAAAAGATCGACATTAGCAAAAAAAATCCTATTTTCTTAAATTAAAATAACATTAATACGAATAAATTTTAAATCATTAAAATTTATACCGTAAAAAACGAGAATTTTATACTGTTTGAAACGAGACCGTTCATCATATATATTTTTCAAAAAAAGTTTACGTGTTTATTTTTTGTAAAAAAAAAAATTAACCCAGACAACCAAGCAATATAGCATATCGAGATCATTCAATGTCGGAGTATCAGTTTATATCATATATTCAACGACGAAGTAATACTATATATAATATATGCAACACTGCATATGTATTCAATATTAAACGAGCCAAAATAATGGTCAAAATTAGTAGGCAAACTTGATGGTCGCCTTTAATTTAATGTTAATATACCATCTTATCCCTAGTGTTATATTTTAATCCTTTGGTGTAGATTGATTCTATAGTTCTGCACTAATTACCACCCAATAAGGTCTAAATAAAAGTTTTACTCATGATGTACAATACTACAAATCTTTAGGGAAACAAATCAAATTGTGTGAAATTTGTTCTTTCTAGTAGTCAAAACTAGCTTTGACGTAAATCATCGAATAGAAGAAAAGTGAAAGGAAATATTGTACCTGTAATGACAACATTTGTGAGACCATCACCATGAATTAGACTTATATGTCTCCCTCCCAATCTCTCTCTACCTCTTCCATAAGAAGGTAATGGCTCAATAATAGGCCATTCCTCTGGATCCTTAAATCAAAGAAATAAACCAAAAATTAATGGTGACAATAATTAAGAAGAATAGAATTCCTACAAAAAAGTTTCTTTCAAAAGCCAGGCCCTAAAAAGTTGAAGCATGCAGGAGGAGAACTCGAGGCCTCTTTTAGAGAATCATAAACCTCAACCATTAAGTCATCCCTAGAGGGTTAAAAATTCCTACAATCGGAATAATAACGACTAATATTAAAAAACTTAACAAAAGACATTGGCATCTTCACGAATGTTGGTATGGCATCTAATAGAGGGATTAAAGAACGTGGTGCTTTGTCCTTAAAATATATTATATTGATTGAAACAAAAGGAGTATCAACAATGGGAAATCGGTTTTCTTTAAGTTGTAATTGACAAACTTAGAACATTGTACAAAGTTTTTTACTAAAAGAGGTACAAGTCAACATGATATTATTGCTCTTGCATTTAGGAATTGTTGCATGCAACACATAAATAAGAACAGCAAATTAGGACCTGCAACAACTAATTCTACATACATATATAATTAGTCAAATTTCAAAAACACCTTACATTGTGATAAGAACAAGAGATACTGGAAATTAACCCAATTTTGTGCAATTTTCATGAACCAAAAGCACCTTACTGAAGTTGGGTTTGCTGCAATTTTCATGAACCAAAAGCGTATAAGATTTTCTAGATCATTATTTTCAACAAAAAAAAACCCCTGGAAATTAATCCAATTTTGTGCCCTATACACCGGTACCTACATAGTTTACATAATAAACTCCTACCAATCCTACCATACATGATAGCAGTCTTTGAAGATGTTTTTGTACACATAGTTAAAGACACTATTAGAATTTTAATAGTAACTCCTAAGAAAAGTAATAAACTCTACATCCCTAGCTACTTCATTTATGTGGCAACCATACACTTTATTCAAATTAAATTACTCAACCACAATAGATACAAAGAGTTACCCCCTACTGACTTTTATGAGCAAAACATTAATTGTTTGTAATTTTGATTTGGGAAAAAAGCAAATTTTTCAAAAAGATACATAGATCTATATATCATCTTCTTTTAATAAAAAGTCACCCACTGATCCACTATGCTTGCAAACTCATCATATGATGCCACGACTTTTTTCCCAAAAAGTGCAATTGTTGACTTGTTGTTGCTAAATTGGCTTCAAAATTCTGAGCTCATTTCATCCATTAAAAATACTAACAAGCACTTTTGGCAACCCAAAATTGATGAGTTTATTGGTTACTAATGGTAAATATTTATCCTAAATTTACTTGATAACAGCACCTTTATTAACTTGATTATAGTACTTCCATTGATGATCTCAAGAACTTTAACTCAGTCAAATGTCAACATTGCACTATTGACAAAAAAGCAATTATGCAAACTAATTTTTATGATCAATCTTTAGATACCAGATAGTTCTAATCAATTCTAGTGTTTATTGTTCTAATCAAGTTCTAGTGCCCTTTAAACATCAATCAGATTCATTATGTAACTTTATATGAATCCCAAAAAAGAAAGTCAAAAGTTTGACTTTTTAGATCGGCAACTAATCAATTTGACAATTTCTATGAAACAAATTAGCAACTGATCAATACCAATAAACAAATTATTTCATTCAGACTAAAGATTTCATTGAATATAGAATTTTAAGCCAGTAAAATCATAGGGACATGTGAAATTACCTCAGAGCCCATGATGACAGCACCTTCTTCAAGAAATAATGTGAAATTGCTTGTTAGATTAAAACTTCCGGTGACCCACCTCCCTCTCGGAACGTTCAATTGGGCCCCACCTTTCCCTTGAAATCCCCTCATTTTCCTCATTGCCTCCGTAAACGCCGCCGTGTTTGACGTCACTCCGTCACCGACCCCGCCGAATTCAATAATTGACATCTTCAACGCCCTCGACGGAAACGACCCGTCACATGTATCAGACCCGGATAGATCAAATGAAATACCCTGCTGTGAAACGGGTCGTTCTGGAAACCCGGATTCGTTGGTGGTGATTTGGAGGCTGAGAATAACGACGAGGGTGAAAATAAGCAGCGGAAAGGCCCATGATGGTTTCTTCACGGCGGCGATTAGTTTATGGAGGATTGGGTATTCGTTGACGTCCATCATGATTGTTGATGGGTTTTAATCAATATCTGTTGCATGTAATGATTATGGTGGATTGGAGTGAAAATAGGCGATTGAAAAAAGTTGGAATTTGGAGTTTTTGATTTGTTTGTGGGGTGTAATGAACGTGTGCGAATGGTGTTCATACAGAATACGTACAGAGAGAGGGGAAACAGAAGGGCGGTGATGTTTTTGGTGCAGGCCGGAAGAAGACGAAAATGGTGAATATTGAAAAGGCTTTTTATGCGTAGGAAAGAGACTCGAAAACTACTTGCATTTTTTATTGGATTAATTAATTTATTTTCTATATTCTAACGAGGTGGTGACACCCGTGCTTCGCTGCAAAAAGATAGAGTTTTAGATTTTCATATAATTTGCAAGTCTTTTAATTTAGCAGATGTATATGCATAGGCAGATACATATATTAGTTATATTTTAATTATAAATTAATTTCATTAGAATCTTGCATTGTGAATTTGAATAATAAAGTTTTTTTCATACAATTAAGTATAACATAATAGTTTAAAAAGATAACTCCAAACATATGTATAATTAAAATCATAAATTTAAATGTGTAAATTTCTTTGTAATAATAAATGTTAAAAGAAGATTAACAAAAAATTATTAATAAAAGGTGTTAAATAAAATATAACACAAATATAATTGTGTAATATGAGAAGTTTGAAAAACACCAACAAATCATGGTTGGTCATGTGTCAAACCTGGTGACATCCGCGTTTCGCTACGGGAAGATAGAGTTTTAGATTATCATATAATTTGCAAGTCATTTGATTTGGTAGAGATATATGCACAGACAGATACATATTTTAGTTATATTTTACTTATAAAGCAATTTCATTAAAATATATTGTATTGTGCATTTGAGTAATAAAGTCTTTTTCATACATTAAACATAACATAATGGTTTCAAAAGATCACTTCAAACAATACGTATAATTAAAATCATAATTTTAAAAATTTAATAATAATAAATGTTAAAAAATGTCTAAACAAAAATTTATTAAAACAAATGGGTTAAGAGATAAGGGTATATTATGAAAAGTTTAAAATAAAAAATAATCCAACCATTCATGATTGTCATGCGGGGTCTAAAATATTAATTATAAAAATAAATTTGAAAAAAAGCATAAATACCTTTCAAACAATTCAAATACAAAACACAATTGAACCATAATCGAAAACTGAAATTCGAAAGCTGATATATATCCAAAAAGCAAGCAAAATGATATTGTTATTGAACACACGCGTGTTGCTGCAGGGTCTAAATATTAATTACAAATATAAATATATAAAAAAAAATATTTTTCAAACAATTCAAACAACGAAACACAACTGAACCAACATCGAAAAATAAAATTGAAAAGCCGTATAGATTCAAGAAGCAAGACAAATGTTACTGTTAGTCGGTTATTATCATTGGTTTTCTAGACTTTGCAATGCTAAAATTATAATCAATGTCGTATTAAATCGGATCGGAATCAGAATTAATTAATCAAAAATTCATAACCATAATTTGAAATTTTGACATTGATTAAGTTGGTCGTCAATTTAATTTATTGGTTTTACGGACAAATCAATTAAATTTATAACGGTAATGTCTTTAATACATCAATTATAGTTTGCAACGTTATAATAGTAATTTTCAATGCTATATATGATCATATTTAATAAAAAAATCTAAATTTTAAATACTTACATTTTAATTATAAAACAATTTAATTAAAATATTATATTGTACATCTTAATAATAAAGTTTTTTTTATACAATTAAACGTAACATAATAGTTTCAAAAGACTACCACAAACATTTGTATAATTAAAATCATAATTTTAAGTATGTAAGAAAATGTTGTAATATAGTTGTTAAAAGAGAATTAAACGAAAATTTATCAAAATAAAATGGCTAAATAAAAGATAACACTAACAGAAGGTGTATTATGAAAATTTTAAATAGAAAATTAAAAAGAAAAAAGGAAAAAATTGACATTGGTCTGTACCATTACGTAAATGTATATATATATATATAATAGATAAATTAACATTAATTGTTATTAAATTATTGTATTCGAGAAAATCCCCAAAAATATAAAACGAAAACTGAAGGGTTGAAAACTAGGGGTGAGCGACGGGTACCATTTTCCAAACCCGAAGCGGTACCGAACCGGTACCGGTACCGGTACCGACCGATACCGAATTAATATATCCGGTTCGGTATTCGGTTTTTAAATTAGCTAAAATTCGGTATTTGGTACTCTCGGTTCGGTATTCGGTTTTTAAATTAGCTAAAATTCGGTATTCGGGACCGAACCGGCACCATATAAAATTATACGGTTCGGTATTCGAATCTTTCAAAACTAATAATTCGGTTTCGGTATTTTCGGGATCGGTACCGGTTCGGTACGGTCCGATACCGAGCTCACCCTTATTGAAAACTACATTATATATTTCTTTATTTCTATTTACAGAATTATTGGCCGTTTAAAAGATGTTACAGCAATTCAAAAACTAATAATTAAATAATAATCATAATAAAAACTTTTCTAAAAATTAATGTTTGACTTATTTTTCGTTGTTTTATCGTCATCATTATCAAATAATCATTTTTCTAAAGTGTTTGAATTTATGTAAATAATTTTTGGTTAATCAATGTAATCTAAATGCTTAAAATACATTATTTACATTATTATAACACAATAATCTAATAATTACGCTTGATAATCAACAACAAACACCCCTTTATTAAGTGGTATTTTTAATAAATATACATAAAATTAGGGTTGATTCCAAAAAAGGTAATATATTGTTGATCTTTTATTTTAGGTAACATGTTAAATATTTTTCAATTAGAATAACATACTAACGAGAACACATCATTCTAGATAATATTATTGAAATAGAAGTTAAACTGTGCTGAAATAATAGTTTTTCCGTATGATCAACAAAATCTTTTTACGTGTCATTTGACTAGGCAACCTAACATATACATTTTAAAAATCATAGTTAGATAAATTACTTTGATTGATGTATTTTCATCTGTATAATCATCTACTTGGAAAGAATGATATGTTATCCAAATTTTGAAAAAAATGATAACATGTTATATTATCTTATAAATAATCACAAAAATATCTTTTATTGTAGTTAGACAAATTCCAACTGTGCTATGATTTCGTAATTTACCCCATAAACGTCTCAAAAGCTTCCTACGAGGCTGATTACAACCTATTATTGTAGTTTGAAAGTCATATTCGACAAACTGCTATTGTTTTTTGATTTTGATCAAATCTAAAATTGTATTTTTTTAATGTAAAGTAATAGAAAGACAAGAAAATAAAAGAACGATATTGAAACTAATAGGAACCGGTACATTGAGTTGGATTTTTCATTTTGATTTTATTAATTTAATAACTTCTTTCGTTTCAAGATAAATGTTCACAGGATAAAACACACGATTTTAAAAATTTTATTACACCTTTTATATACTTAAATGATAATTTATCATTATTTGTTTACTTAATTTCTTAAAAAGGACAACTAATTTATAAATATAATGTTGTTATTAAAACTTAACAAATTATTTCCGTCTATTTTTATAAGTGGAAAAACATTTTAAAACAACTTTAAAAAAATACATATATATATATATATATATATATATATATATATATATATATATATATATATATATTAATAAAAAAATTAATGTCACATGTCAATTCCTCAAGTAATTAATTTTTCATTTTTTTCTTTTAATTTTCATAATATAATTCACTCAATTATCTATCTAAAATAATTTTTTCAATTTAATTACTATCAAATTAACCCTTATTAATAAAAGTCAATCTAATAATATGTTTTAAAATGAATTTATCATTCTTAGATTTTGTATTACTGTCCATTTAAAATTAAAATTATGTTATCAAATTTAAAATTTCTTTAGTTGTTAATTAAAAAATATGAGTAATACGTTTTCTCAAGTGCATGATTTTAGACTATTTAATATTGATATGTAAAAATACATTTACATATTGATCATAACAAAAATAATACTCGATCATGTAAATGATGTACATTAATTATAATATTCTAATATAAAAAATATTGTTTTCATATTTAAATGCAATCATGTTATAAATTAATTTAGTTTATAACTATTATATAGTTAATATTTTAAAATATTTTCATTTGACTATTATTTATTAAATTAACAAATAATAAATTTAATTTCATATGTTATATAAATTTTAATAATTTCTTTATGTTATTTTCATATAAATACTTTATTATTTTTATAATTATATATATTAAATGTATACTATATAATTTTAGAAAATAAACATTTGTTGATATACTCATGTAATATACAAATGGGTTAACATCGAAAGAATCTTATAAACTTTTCTTATTTTTGTGATTAAGTCCCTAAACTTTTTTTCTGATTTTTTAAGTCCCTTAACTATTTTTGTCTTATTCAAAAAACTCACTATATTTACATGTTTTAACAATTAAGTTTCTAAACTTTGTATTTTATTGGTTGTGTTTTACATACTCATCCGGTAGCTAGTAAAAAATATATCCTTTTGAATAATACAAAAATAGTTTAGGGACTTAAATAATCGGAAAAAAAGTTTAGGGACTTAATCGTGAAAATGAGAAAAGTTTATAGTGTTTTTTCAATGTTAACCCTATCTTCTATATATATATAAAAGTTGAGTCAATGCTATAAATGTTCATGCCATAAATTCATGTAATGATTATTGATGGAACCAAATTCTTTTTTATTATATTATTGATTAAACTTAATTGGAAAATAAAAGATAAAGGAACTAAATATGATTTAATATATTTTTTACATTAAACTAAATATTTATCTAATATTAAATGATTTAATGTTAATAGTAATAAAAACGTATTTCACTTCTCCTAACCTTATTATATTGCTTTCATGTTAATAGTAGTAAAAATCTTACATATTTACTAACCTTATATATATCACTTTATATTTATTTTAATAATACCTAAAATTCCTTTGATGTCATAAATATATAAATTCACGTCATAGTTTTAATGGTACTAAATATTATTTTACTATATTCTAATAAATTTTAATTAAATAATAAAAGATGATAGAATCTTACACTAAAAAATCAGATGTCAATAATATGTCATAATTGTTTGATGGAACTAATTCTTTATTTAATGTATTTTTTGTTAAACTAAAAATAATTGCTTTAATGTTAAATTAATTGTTGTTTTAATTTTGAATATGTTACGATTATAATAGTGTGAACCTTTCACTTTCACTTCCACTTACCTCATTATTATTTATTATGATTTAAGTGTCTTAATTTATATTAAATGTGTATTAAACCAATCTTTATCTATAAATAACAAAGCTACACATGCTTTAGTCATCTTAAAAGCACTTTTTATATCAATATCAAAATGAAAAGAAAAGAAAAACTAAAACAATGCAAAAACAAGAATTACATACGGTTGATCAAATGAGGAAATGGTCCATTAAAGTGATAATATATCGCAAATAGGATGTCGAAGATAATCACGAGAAACAAATGGGTACGGATTTCGTTGTTTATGGTAAGAAGATAAAATAATCATTTTTGTATTATTAATATAAAATTGCAAATATCATGTAATCATAATTAACTATTACATGTTTTAAATCAAATTAATTCATTTTATAATGTGCATACTAAACTCTCCAACAATAGTAGTTTCTGAATTTGGATTTTATTCAATGGCAGAGATTTTTCAAGAGTTGTCAATTGCATCGTCACTCTTGGTATGTTTCTTCCGATTCTTGAAATTTTGGTGTGGTCATTGTTTTTATATGACTATGCTTTAAAAGAAAACTAATAAGAAATGCATATGACATTACGTCCAACATTATTTGGGTGATGTTTATAATTATAATTTTTTTGTTTGTCATAATTTTTTTTGTTAGATTTATGCATTATGACCACAATGAGAATTATAATCACAAGTGCAATCAAGGGCAAACCACAAAAATAGGGATACTTCGTGGAACAATTGTGGATGAAGTCGTCAGTCTCATCACAACATTACAAACTTGAAGATCTAAAAGATGATAGAGAGTTGTCAAATTATAAACACATACTTCTTCTAAAATAAATAAAGTGTGTTGTATTCCATTTAAATTATTTATTGATTTTGGTTCAATTAAGTCTAATCCAGCTTGTGATGATACAAACCCTAGCAAAATTGGTGGATTATTTTCTTTTACAACAATAAATTGTCCTATATGTCCATTAATTGACCGGTAGTTTTTATGTTTATATTAAAGTTTTATTTTTGTTAAACTACATTTAAGAACAAATATATCGTATAGATTAAAAGTTACGATGAATAAAATTAAGTTAATCATAAAATATTACACCCACACACACATATATACAACTAAAATAATTTAAAACTTATAGTAACCAATTTTAACTATATTTTTTAGTTTAATCTAAAATTGTATATTAATTTTTAATTGTGTTTTTTGATTAAAAAAATATTAGACTTAGGGTATATAACAATTTGTGTAATAAGTTTTATATAATAATTAATAGGAATAATAAACATTTGTATTTAATATGACTTTTGGGTTTATGTAGTAATTTTGATATTTTGTGTATACAATGATATGAAAACTATATTAAATATATCCGTATACTTTTTATTTTTTACTAATTAAATGTAACAAACACTTATTGAAGTAAATATAGTTATAGAATATAAATGTAAAAAATGTATTACAAAAAAGTATAATTTAGATCAATTTGATACTTTTTATCTATAATCATATTAAAACTATATTAAATATATATGTATACTTAACTTATAATAATGTATCTGTTTTTAATTAAAAATCTAATATTTTTCAAAAAAATTTAAATATCTATGAAATTAAACTCGAAACCTTTTAAATTATCAATCGTATAATTCTCTAAGATTTTAAAGTTTTTAAGAGGTGATTAATTTAATTAATATATGAGTTAATATAAAAGTATGTTGCTATTATAATTATTTACAATTTAAGTCGATTCACATAAACTTTTTTAATCAATTTAAAATATATAATTATCATAATAGATTATTTTAAAAACTTTAATCATCAAAGTAACTATCTTGAAATCGTAGTTGTCAAATAGCATTAGAAAAAAATTGTAAGTAACAAAATTAAACCAAAAAAATATAATTAATATACAATTTTACATTAAATTGTATTGGTTACGTTAAATTAGTAAAAAAAAATAAAAAGTAAGTAATTATTAAAATAGATAGTTAATCATATGATTTATTCAAAAACTTTAAATAAATAAAATGGATAATCTAGACGTAATTCATTACTAAAATGAATAATTTCCAAAAACCTTTTAAAACATTAGCTTTTAAATCATTTTTTTATTTTTTATAATTTTAAAATTCTGTTCCTTTTGTCAACCTACAAAGTTACAGTTCTACTAATATAAGCTTTTGTTAATTTTTAATTTCCTATTCTATACAACGTGTATATTTAATTCATTGAATTGATATTTTTTTTAAATAAAATGGCATTGTTTCACATAATTTTAAAATATTGTTAAATTTTGGTTCTAATAAACAACTCAATATAAAGTTTTAAGATTTTTAATTCATTTTGATAGTTAGAGTGGCCCTACTGCAATATTTCTTGAACCCTATTATAATTCTTCTAAGATCAAATACAAAATAGATGTCACTAATATTTGTGTTTTTACAATTTATCATAGGCCAAATTACCAAAAAAAATGTAACATGAAATACAAAAATTGACAATAAAGGTAATGTGAAATTTTTTAGGGCAAGAAAGAAAACATAAATTTTAATTTTAACAAAAAAAAAGTATTGATAACCAGGTAAGAAGGTACATTTTTAGTTTTATGCTCTATTTTTTGGTAAAACAAATATATTTGATTATCTTTTTTGACCTAAATTCGAATTTCATTTCCTTTATCAGTCAAAATATAATTTTATATTATCTTTCTTGGTCAAAAAACTATTACAAAACCTTTATTGTCAAATTTTGTATTTTAGATTACATTTCTTGGTAAATTTCCATTTATTGTATAGCATCAGACAGACATTGTATAATTAAAAAGAATATCTAAATCTAATAAAATAAAATAATAAACCAGTGCATCGCACGGGTCTACATGACTAGTACAAATTAATAAACCAGTAAATATTTAAATTGGAACGGATAAAATACTTTTACTTGGTTCCGGTTTCAAAAGTTGAAAGTAGTTGCATCAGTCATCAGTGCATTGCAATGGTAATTGATTGATGCCAATAGTTGTATGAATAGGGAATCACTTCACGGGTTTGAAAATGAAAATGAAATTGAAAATGAAAATGAAAAATGAAAAATGAAAAAGAAAGGGAAAATGAAAAAGAGGTGTGAAAAAGCGAAGGAGACGTGATACCGAGATCCAATTTGTACGGTGCGCTCACGAGACTTTGTTATGGGATGGAGATGTAATTGTACGCTACCTCACTTGTTCTCTTTTGCCTTTTTGGATATTGCAATTTAAAGAAAAAAAAAACCAACAAAGTAATATTATTGTTATTTTTTTTAGTATTTAACTAGTTATCAACCCACGAATTACGTGGATATTTTATAAATAATCTACTAAAATCTACCTAAACGTAAATTACATACAAAAATGTTTATTTTTTTCCTAAAAAATATGAAAACAATATTATTTTATGCTTTTAGGGATAATTAAAATCTTCTTATTTTTGAATTTGTATGAATAGGATTCATTTTTTTAAAAAATTTATTTTTATATTTCTATGCATAAATAAAAGTTTAAAATTTTATTTTTAAATAGAACAGGATATAAAAATTTTATAATTAAAAAAAATTAATAAACATTTAATTACCAATATTGCATTATTTTTACTTTTTGAAATATATAAAATAATGCATAGTTAACTAAAATTAGGAGTTAAATTTAGAAGTTATTTAAATCATTTAAAAAGATTTATTTATAGTAGTTAAATTAGGTAGTACTTAATTATCTTAGTAATCGTTTAATTTCTTTTTAAATTAACTATATTAGTTAATTGAGAGAGTTATATTAGGTAAAATGGCGGGAAAACATAAATTAGAAGAACTATGGGAATGACACTTGGCAAGAATTATTTTGCTTTATTAATATATATAGATATAGATATAGATATAGATATAGATACTTAGAATTCGTTTTTTTTTAAATACTGTTTAAGGTAGTTGCTAATTTGCTATTTGTTTAAGTTTTGAAAGATCGTTTGATTATTAATTTGACTGTTTTAATGATGTATTAAAAAGTAAATAAATAACTTATTATCTAACTTTAATGTAAAAATAAATGATTAAGGTCATGTTTGTTTTTTTTAAAAGATTTTTGAATCTTTTGTGTCTGCAAACTCAAAGACGCGGGAAAATGTTTTATATGGAAGTGCGTTTGTTTTTTCCTACCCGCGTCTGCAAAGGTCTTCACGCGTCTGCGAAGACTGCAGACCTTTAGGCTATCTCTTCTGACTGCAAGTTTCTACACCTAAGTCCACAGATCGCAACATCAACCTTTTAAAAAAACAAACAACACCTAACAGATTGTTTCTTTATGATTAACTGGGTTTAATAATGATATAACTTTATCAAGTAAATATACGATGATTACTTTATGACTTAATCGACTAACTTAATGTGAAAAGTCAATAAAAGTACATGTTCAGATTAAGAGGGTGTTTGGATTTGCGTTTGAAAAAGTGCTGTAGCGTTTTGAAAACTAATAATCAGATAATTGCTGTAACAAAAAGTGCTGCAGGAAATGTAGTGTTTGGTTTAGCTTCTGCTGTTTGATATCATAATTATCAAATAATCAATTTTTAAAGTGTTTGGATTTGCGTTTTTACTTGTAAAATGACCAAATAATCACTTATTAACCAAATAAGCTACAATTTTTAACTTATGAAAAAGTGTGGTAAGACAAATGCTAAACGCAAATAATTACTTATTAACGTATGCAATCCAAACACTTTAAACCAATTATTTGCGTTATTGTAACACAATAAGCTAATAATCATGTTTATAACGCAAAACCAAACACCCTCTAAGTCACTTGTTTTAAACAATTTATAATTATCTTGACTTTTATAAATAATGATAACAATAATAATATTCATTCTATTAAACTTTTAATTAAAATCCTATAATACTTTAATAACCCAAATAAAGGGTCAATTACTAAAAATAGTAATAACTTTTTGATTTTTTATCATTTATAGCAACATCATTTATTTTTTGTCACTAATAGTATCAACTTTTGTATTTTTTCATATGAATAATATCAAATTTTGTATTTTCTATCTTTAATAGCAATAACTTTTGTATTCTTTTTATCATTTATAGCAACAATTTTTTTAAGTTTTGCTATAAATGATAAAAAATGTAAAAGTTGATGCTATTAATGATAAAAAATAAATAATGTTGCTATAAACGCTAAAAATGCACAAAGTTATTTTTATTTTTAGCAATTAGCCCCCCAAATAAAACACTAAACTAACATCAAACCTAAAATCTACATCTACAACTTTTAACCCAAAATCCCATGAAGGTCACAGAGAACACGAATCTAATACATATACAGTACCTAAAACAGATCTAAAACACAAAATAAAATATTTGAATTCGAGGGCCTTGTAGAATTAATACATTGAGAATACTAATCAAACCACACAAATCGATAAATAGATCCACATTCACACCCTATAACATAAACCCTAAATCGAGGAATAATGGTCAATGGTTGATGAGTACATTAATTTATGTCCGAATCTATAACAATAAAATAAACCCTAAATATTACCTTCGAATTGTACACAAATATGTTCTTGAGAGATACAAAATCTCTATATTCGAATGCTTCAATGGATAGAGACGAGGTGGTTGTTCCATATTCAGATTCGAATTCAAGGCATTCGATTGATTTCCAGATGTGGCAACGAATGGTGGCTTAGGTTTAGTTGGTTCCAAATCTCCTTTGTTTTTGAATTCAAGGCATTCGATTGATTTAGAGCTTTGTTGGTTTCAGATTTTCTTCGTCCTTTGTTCGGTGGCTTAGGATTGAAAAGCGAGCCTGATCACAAAAATCTAGACCTGGAAATCGATTGAGAAAGGGACGTAATGAAGCGAGGGACTACTTTAACAATGGAATGGAAACACAAAGAGATGATGAGAGTTGGATTTTGTCGATCGGTGATGATGAAAGAACGATGTGCAACAAAGTGAATCATGTACAAATGGGATTTAGCCCATTTGGTAAGAGGGTGTGATGTAAGTGTGAGGTCACGGGTTCAACTCCTGTCGAAGGCAAGTTGGAATTTAAGTGGTGCAAGTAAGTTCTGAAGTTCTCATTTGGAGCAAATGAGTAGTTTAAGAGTAGGAGTATGTTAATTTGCTGTTAAAAAAAAACAAAGTGAATCATGTTGACTTCTCATTTTGGTTTTGATATTAATGTAATTTTGTTACTATTAAATTTCGAAAATTTACATTTCAATATTATTAATACTTGTGGCATATAACGTGACAACTTAATATTAAAAAACCAATGTCATAAATCTATAGGTATACGTAAATCATTATATAATAATAATCTATAAATCTATAAATACTATTAAATGTGTAACTTTGTCACGTATCAACTTCTTATTTAATTTGTCATGTGTCAAAACTTTAATATGCTACGTGTCATTACTAAAATTAAATCCAATTCAATCTATTATAATTTAATCTAATTAAACTAATATATAATTAATTAAAATATAATAAACTCAATTTTTTTATAAATATTTCATGTGTTTTTATTAATATTAATATTTTTATTTTTTTGCTAAATTCAATTGTTGTAGTATTTAAATGGTTAAAAATATAATAAATAGTTATAATAAGCAAAAATACAAAAGAAGGTTGTTGATTCAAGCAAGTAAGCAACCTTCTAAAATTCCCAACAATATTGCCTAAAAGGTCGGTATTATTTTCATCGTGGTTATCAATCAGTACTAGGTTTCATTTGTCGAGTTTACACGTGGGGTTTTGCAATGGGAGCAATAGGAGATGGCGGCCATGATGAAGTTTCAGATGTTACTGATTCTGAATTGGCTCGTCATGTTCGTGATGCCCTCAAATCGGGTTCTTCTGGTAAACCATTCATCTTCTTCTTTTTGAACAACAACAAATTTATTAAAAACCAAATAGCTTTACACCAAGATGCTAGCCGCAACCGAAATAGATCACGTTAATCTCACCTATTACAAAAAATGACCACCTTGTACCGAGCCAATAAGCGAGACAACAGGCTGTGAGTGGAAAGGCCAAAGAGTTCCTGAGCTTCCTAATACCCAATAGGCCAATACAAGGTAAAAGTTGATGCCGAAAAAGTTTCCAAACCATTACTTTTAAGATCCAAATCAATTCCCCAACCAAACCATTACTTTTAAGACCCAAATCAATACCCCAACTTAATTAAGCGGCATCCAACACGTTCCATGGATAATTCATCCCATCACCTTTTAAAATCAGCCACTAACTCCCAAGTGACAGCACATCTACAAAACAAATGGTCCTCACATTTCAACTCCATCCCACACAGAAGGAGGGGTGTTCATTCTCGGATAATTCGAATTTCGGATTATCCGAAGATCAGATATCGGATTATCCAAAATTTAAAATTTTTAATTAAACTTGACATTATAAAATGAATTCAAATATACAAAATACAAATCTATATATCTTTTTAATATATAAAATAGTAATTGTGTCATAAACGAAATTTTAAACTTAAAACAACAAAAAACATGTCAAAAAATAATACTAAAATACATTTAAATGAGTTATAATTATGTTAGAGCGACATTATACATTTAAAATTAAAGAATATAATTATTATTAGTCTGTAACATCCCATTTTTGAGATAGTTGCGTGGAATTATTTTAGTGGATGTTTAATAAATATTATCGTGTTGGGCCAATGAGATCCCGAGTAGTGGATTATACGTGTCGGGTTTGCGAGTTACGTGTCTCCGAGTAATTAATATTAGTGGATTAATTATATATTTGTGTTCGTGGAGTTAAAATGGGTTAAAAGGGCATTAATTGTGAAAAAGTGATATCGGGTTCGGGTTAATGGGTTCGGGACCGGTTGAGATAGAACCGTACATATATGTTTATCATTTACTTCTTCCTTATCCATTTCTTGAGAGCTTAAAGGTGTATGTGTGTGTTTGTGTGATGAGCTCCAGCAGAAGATAATCATCTTCAAGCTCCAAGTTTTGTGTAAGGCTTTGAGTTGCTTCCTCTATCATCATCTTCTTTGAAGTTTTGAGTCCAAGAAGGTAAGAATCTTTGCTTTCCTTTGTAGAGATTGAGATATGTGGTAACCAAGTTGGGGGAAATTGGTTGTTAATTGTTATGTTAAAGTTATGAATGAATTTTGTGTATTTGAGTGCTGGAAATCGGGTCTTGGAGGTTGAATGCCTCTGGTGCAGCCATGGAAGTCGAAGAGCAGAGTTGGAGCAGGCTGGAGGTCGCGGCGCGACGCGCAAGGGAGCAGAGGCGCGGCTTGAGGTGCAGGGGGCGCTGCGCCATCAGCAGCTGGGCGGGGTTTTGCGTGAGGTTTGAGTCGGGTTCCGTAAGGGCTTGAGACTGGGTATGGGAGCGGGTCTCATCGGGATTTTGGGGTCGGGTGTTGATCGGATTTTCGGGGTTTCCGATTGGGATTGTTTCGGGGCTTCGGGTCTGTTATGGGTCGTATTTTGATTGGGTTTTCGGGGTTCTGTTGGGGATTGCAATTGAGTCCGAGTCGGGTTCATGTTCATTATGAGTTTGTGATATATGTTCGTGGATTTGTGTTAACGAGATGGGATCTGTGTGATTTCAGGGACGAGTCAGCGAGCCGATCCCGGAAATGCCACGTCAATACAATACACAGGTGGCGTGTATGAAATTAAAAAACGGGGTGATTTTTAACGTAGATAAAACCGGGTATAATATAAAACGGGTAGCCACGTCATTAAAAAATTGTCCATGTAGGCATCGAAACCGGAAGCAACCGGTTAAAAGGTACGCCAACTACCAAATTGGAACAATTTTGAAATTTTGATTACCAAATGTGCACAAAAAAAGTTCACTACATAAATGTGTACAAAGTCGAAAGTTCAGAGCTATTTGATGTCATTTTTCTCTTTATGTAATTAACAAAAGTAGAAGGACCTAAATTAGTATTTAGGAAAGATGAACGGTTGCACCTTTTTACAAAGGATGTGACTTTTCGTAAAGGGGTGGTAACACGAAGAGTTGCGACTATTCACTCGCACCCTTTCAATTAGTTTATATAGGTCATATGTAATTATTTGTAAGTGTATTGAGTGTTCGAATCCAACAGAACAGTAATATATGTTAAAAATATATTTACTGTAATTTCTTTTTGTTGATTGGATGAAGTCTATTGTGTACGTACTCTGCTTTCTTATGAGATCAATTCTAGGTAATCCTCGATGCAAATCACGGCTGCTTGTTACGCCTATGGAGACAATCTTGAAGCATCCACTAAGCCCATTAAAGGTGCTATGATTTCCTTTTTTCTACGCACGATAATCGTTAACAGAACATCTTACAAATGTTTATTGCGGATTCTGATCTGTCGCTTCGTACTTTCACATTAGTTATCTGAAATGTTTTATTCTTTACTTGTGTTTTGGGACAGGTGTGCCTACCTTCCATAGTAGATGAATTTCTGCATCAATTGAAAGCAGCTTGTCTGTTTCATGTGTCAGGTTCGGGTACCTTTGTCTTCCATGATCTGCTTGAATCAGATTTCTCCAAAGCCACTGGTGGATTGGATAGGCTGGATTTGTTTTTCCCTTTCGATCCATATTTATTGAAGAAATCAGGTTATCTTTCACCTCTAATGGCACATTCAAGTTTTATGATTTTGTGGCGATCTGGGTCAAAATCGTCCATAATAAAATAACATAAAACCCCATATGGAATGGGGATGGCTTAGGAACACACGTTGTGGTTTACTTGAGAACTTTTATGAATCTAGGAACCTCAATAAACTTTTGTGCACCAGATAATCCATCGAGGTGCACTAAGGGCATTGAGTGAATACTTTAATTACTTTTTTTTTAAAAATGATTAAAAGATGATTAAGAGTTTAAATTAGGAATCTAATTCATTACATTAAACTATATTTCATTTTTTTCTCCCCCTTTCTCTCTCCCCGTCGGTCTCCTCCCATCTCTCCCTCTCTAAGCCTCATGCAGACCACCACTAGGAGTGTTCATAGATGGTCATTTGAACCGAAAGTGATTTTCGGATGGTTAGCCAAATATACCGGTTTAAGAATTTTGTGAACCTAAAACGAATTAGACGGTTAACCGGTTTTTTAGGTTCGATTATTCTGTTAACCAATTAACCGTAATTCTAATTAAAAAATTATATTTTAAATTAAGAAACTTCGATAATTAATTTTTAAATACTTTTAAATTTTGTTAAATTTGGTGATTAT
This sequence comes from Centrapalus pauciflorus, assembly GCA_020465985.1. Taxonomy (NCBI): domain Eukaryota; kingdom Viridiplantae; phylum Streptophyta; class Magnoliopsida; order Asterales; family Asteraceae; genus Centrapalus; species Centrapalus pauciflorus. The sequence continues at coordinate 142,233 of JAANYP010006509.1, forward strand.
TTTAGCATTTATTATTAAATATTAGATACAATATTCAATTAATATAAAAATTAAATTTAATTAAAGTATTAAACTAGATATGTTTTTTCTCCTAAACTAGCATTCACTAGTTGCATTATATATATATATATATATATATATATATATATATATATATATATATATATATATATATATATATATATATATATATGAGTTCAAGTGAGTACCATTAGTTTTGCGGAGTACGGGAGGTACCTCGCTTAAAACCATTTTTTGAATTTTTTTCATAATCTTGTTTAAATTAATAATACAAGACTACTTGAAAAAACTCACATATAAACACACACTAAAACTACGAGAAACATGCATGTTCACATGAATTGTACTGTTGTGTACGTACGTTCACACTAAGCATGTTCACATATATTTTTCACGTTCACGTATCTTTTATGATGTTCTTAAGTGTGAATGTATATAATTTTTTACAAATAGCCTTATATTATTTGTATCTAAATGAATATGAAAAAAAATTTAAAAAAAACTTTTTTCGGAGCATGTTCACATCTGAAACAATTGTGTTCACATGTACTCACAGTACTCTGCATTTTTTAGGTACTCACACGAACCATATACTATAGATATATGTGTGTGTGTGTGTGTGTATATATATATATATATGTGTGTGTGTGTGTGTGTGTGTGTGTGTGTGTGTGTGTGTGTGTGTGTGTGTGTATGAATATGGTTCAAAAGAGTACCACTCGTTATGCAGTGCACTAGAATGTACCACCTTTAAAAAGACTTTCAATTTTTTTAATAAAAATGTTTTAATTAACATTATAAATATCATATGTAAATTTCACATAATCACATCTCCTAACTCCTTAAAATAATGTGAACGTTCACTTATATAATTTTGCATATATGTGAATGTACATTTATGTGATACATGATTTCATGCACTTAAAAATGTGTATGAAATTTATATATCATCTGTGTAATATTAATTTAAAAAAGGTTATGGATTTTTTTTCTTCAAAAATAACTTACTTTTAAGAGTGAGATCTTTTTGTGCGCTACATAATAAGTGATACTCACTTGAACCTAAATCTATGTGCGTGTGAAGCTAAATATATCTTGAGAAGTGAGAAACACTATGATTCACTAACTTTGTACAATGATTCATTGTTTTTAAATTTGTGATTCATTATTTATATTGAAAAACTATTGAATCAATGTAAAAAAGTATTGAATTGTTTATTCACTTTATCTAGAATTGATGATTAATTATTTATATATTAAAAAATTGATGAATCAATATGTAAAAAATGATTCACAGTACTTCTCACAATTCTCAAAATATATTTGACTTCTCATTTGATGGTAAACCGTATCAAGCCCGGGATCATATATATAAAGGGTTAGGTTCTATGTGGAACCATATGCATCGAAAACCTAGAAAAGAATCAACTACAACCCTTAGATTAAATGATCAAATGTGCATCACACGATTAGGGATGGCAACGGGACGGTTACGGGGCGGAGATTGATCCCCCGTCCCCGTCCCCGATTATGATTGTGAATCCCAAAACCGATTAAAAACCGCGGGTATTTAAACGGGGAATCCCCATCGGGGAATCGGGGAAACCCGTTTATCATAAATGGTTTTTTTAACGGGTTAAATTCACCGCGGGGATCCCCGTTTAACCTTAAACGGGTAAAATTCAAATTAAGATACAATAATTAAGACGTCAAAAGTGCATACATCTCCGAAAGAAAACATAGCAATCCAAAGTTTCAAACACATTACGATACGTGATATTATTACAAAACTAAATAAAAGGTTCATATCCTCGTCATCGCTTAAAAATGTAACTCCTTGAGTCCTTGATCATCAATATCATTCACCTAAATCCATGTCGAACCCATTCGATCATTTAAGCGGTTGTCACGCCAGATTGCTACAATAATCAAATCAACACATTAAAATCATTGTTAAACTAAATAAAAATGTCATTATACAATTATACACAAACACACACACACACACACACACACGTAAATGTATATTTTACCTCATCTCCATCATCACAATCATATTCAATAATTTGACAATATGCTTCAGTTTCTTTCGAACAAGTGGCTATATTCATATCACAAAAGTTAAAAGATCATATTAATAATTAAGTTTCCATGTAAAAGAAATATGAATATAAGAAAAAGAAAATGATTGATTACCTCTTATTTCATTTAATAACCAACTTTGGGCACACATCAACGCTTCCAATGTCTTTGGATGAAGACGACTACGATGTGGACTTACCAATCTACCACTTGTACTAAAAGCAAACTCGGAAGCAACAGTAGATATCGGAATCGCCAATATATCTCGAGCAATCTTTTGTAACCTTGGATACTTGACACCATTTGTTTTCCACCAAGCTAAAAGATCAATCTCCGGGGTTTTGGTCCAAACTTTCTCTTGAAGGTACATATCAAGCTCTGTTGTGTCACCTACAATATAAAGTCATAAACAAGTTGTCAAATTATATAAACTTGAATATAAAAACTAAATAAAAATAATGTAATGGATATCTCATACCTGTGTGACTATCCTCTTCAACAAAAGAATAATATTCATTGAAAAATCTTCCACCCCCCGTATTTTGAGTTGATCTCATACTATCGACCCGTGAAGTTCCTTGACCACAACTTTCATAGTCCTGAAATAACTTATACACAAGCTCCTTAAGTTTTATTATCTCACTCTTTGACTTTTCGACACCATATATCTTTGGAAAAGCAAACTCCATTGCTTTCAACTTGTATCGAGGATTTAAAACTGCTGCTACTCGCATGACCCCATGAATGACCGATCAATATTTATCAAACTTTACAAGCATCTTTTCCACCATCCCCTTGATTACTTGGTCTTTATCTTCTTTCCATATACTCAAAGAAGATTTTATTTCGCATATGGATGGAAAAAAGACATTCGCCGTGGGATATTTAGTACCCGAAAACATCAAAGTCAGATCATAAAATAGATTCAATTTGTCACAAATGCTTGAAGCTGACTCCGAATCTCTTTCCGTTGGCAAAGTTTTATATTGGCTATCTCGTTGTTTCAAACGTTTGAAGACGTTCTTGTAAGAAATAGAAACATTCAACATTAAATATGTAGAATTCCAACGCATTTTGAAATCAAGAGACAACTTTTTTGAACATTCAATTGCTAAATGACGAGCCACTTCATCAAACTTTTTAACTCTTTTTTGTGTTGCCGTCCAAAAACCAACACTATCTCTAATTCTTTCTATTCCATCACCGATAACAGATAAACCATCTTGAACTATCAAGTTCAGGATGTGTGCACAACATCGCATATGAAATAACTCCCCACATAAAATCAAAGAGTTTAAAGACAACTTGTCTGATAAAAAGTGAATCAGTAAATCATTAGTGCTGCAATTATCAACTGTTACAGTTCATATCTTTCTATCAATGTTCCAATCACATAGAGATTGATACAAAACCTCAGCAAGAACTTCAGCAGTATGTGGACAAGGCACGTAAATAAACCTAATAAAGTAGTAATTAGTAACTAAATATCTTTAAAGCATGTGAACAAGACACGAATTAAGTAACTAGTAACTAGTAATCAAATAAAGTAGTAATTTAGTGACATATATATTTGAAATACCTCATTATTCGACTTTGCATTTCCCAATTATCATCAATCAAGTGCGCGGTAATTGACATCACTTTTTAAGGTATTTCGAGACGGAACCTTAAATAAAGGTTGAAGTCCAACAACAAACTTTCGTAAAAAGTGATGTTCAACCATTACAAGAGGATATTCATGAACTATTACCATCTCGGCTAAATCTTTTCTTGACTTATCAGGATCAAAGTTTAAACAACTTAAATTTGGTTGTCCACCCATTGTCTTTTCCCCCATTCCTAACACTGATTGGCGTATATCTCTTTGGAATCATTTTGGACAAAAGTTATTATAATGGTCAAGTAAGTGGCGTGTCCCATTCTTACTATTTCCTCCTAATTTCTTCTTGCAATAACGACATTGTGCCTTCTCATCACCATTAATCGTCATCTTGTCGAAGTGATTCCATACCATTGAAGTAAGTTTTCGTTTCCTTGAAACCACATTGCTATCGTCATTTTGAGTTTGATCTCCTTCTGTGGGTGTGGGTGAGGGTGGGGGTGTGGATTCATTATTTGTTTCCGGAGAAGGTTGGTTCATGCAATTATTGCTATCGGCTTGTGAATTATCACCGGTGGATGGTGGTGCGGATGGTTGTCATTCTCCCTCCATATTTTGACTTGTTTATCGGCTTATCGCTACATAACACAATAATTACAACAAATACAAATATAATTGTACAAAAACCAATCTAAAAATATTAATTTCAGAAACGAAGGAGTCAATGAACATTGAGCAGCAAAGCAGCAGACGAAAACTTAAAGTTATGTACAAATACAAATATAATTGTACCATTTGTACAAAAACCAATCTGAAAAATAATAATTCAGCAGCCAATTTACAAATACAAATATAATTGTACCATTTGTACAAAAACCAATCTGAAAATAATAATTCAGCAGCCAATTTCCACCACAAAACACCATTAAACACTAGATTAAAGGTTTACATAATATTGAAAATACCAATAAATTGTAAATCAGGTTTAAAAAAACCGTTATCAAAAATAAATATTAAAAAAAAAACAATCAACAATAATTTGGTAAATAGATTACCAATAAAACACACACTGCACACACACAATAGTACAATACATATATTTGAGTTTTAAAGATGAAAATACCTCAAATATATTGTAGATCTGTGTTGATTGAGTGAGCCGCCGCCCGCCGTCGCCAAGAGCCGTCCGCAGAGAGAGCAGCAGTAGTGCAGCGCCTGGTCGCCTGGAGGAGTGGAGGCGCCGGAGGGTGGGTGGAGCCGTGGAGAGCTGGAGGCGAGAGGGCTGGAGGCGCCGGAGCCGGAGCAGCAGCAGCAGTTGCACCGCCGAGGAGCAGCAGGAACATAAAGGGTCTAAAGGGAACTAGGGAAGGGAGGCGTATGTGGTATGGTTGGATTTGGAAAGCAGTAAAAGAAAAGGAAAGTGTGAAGTAATGAAGTAGGGTTTAGTTATAGAAAAAGATTAAATTTTTAATAATATAATATAAATATAAAAAAACTATAATATACAGATATATAATCGGGTACTTGTCGGGGCTTTAATCGGGTATATTATCGGGTAATCGGGGCGGGGATTAACAATACCATCCCCGTCCCCGTCCCCGTCTAAAGTAAACGACCCGCCCCGTTTGTGTTGGCTTTCGGTTTTCCCCGTCGGTTTCAGATTTTTTTGCCATCACTACACATGATGCACGTATATGGTATGCATAAGGATATTTTGAGAGAAATAATATACCTAGTCAATTAAATTTTAGTTTTATATTAATTGAATATTTAATCAAATAATCAACCTATAAATACTAAAATAAATTAAATTAATACACTTCCAAATTTACAAAATCTAAACAATACGTGATGCATATAATATTAACCGTTCAATTTCATGATGCATCTTGTTTCATCGTCGTCACCAACAATTTTCGGCCATCTTCTTGTTCGTCGTCATCATCGTTGTTGTCAAACACAATGCATCTTCATAGGATTTATTTTAAAACCCAATCTATCTTCATCGGATTTATCTTGAAACACGATGCATTTCATCGGATTTATCTTCAAACACGATGATGCGTTTTATCGGTTTTATCTTCAAACACGATGCGTCTACATCAGATTCATCTTCGAACACGATGCATCTTCATCTTTATCTTTTGCATCTTCATCGTTTTCATGTTCATCTACATCGTTTGCATATGTTGTTCGTCCTCGGTTTCATCTGCACCATCTTGTGGTCGCCGACCAAGAGAGAGGGGGGAGGTTGTGTTCGCCGGCCAAGAGAAAGGGGGTTGGTCACAGGCCATGTGAGAGGGTGAGAGAGGGCGGCGGGGTGGTTGCCAGCCATGTGAGAGGGGGAGAGAGAGGGCGGCCAAGTGTGTATGTGTGTGTGATAGAGAGTGAAAGAGGAAGAGAGAAATAGGGTGAATTAATGGGATGATAATTAATTTAGCGATTTTATTTCCTAAATTAATTACTCTTAAATATGGAGGTTATTAAAATATCTTTGAAAGTTTAATTAATTATAAATTAATAATAAATATATTTGTCATTCCTAGATTACCCTTAATATATATATATATATATATATATGTATATATATATATATATATGTATATATATAGTAATATAAAATTATGTATATATAACGTAGTATATGTATATATTAATTATATTATAGTATATCTTACTAATTAGTAATATATATACATATATATATAACATAATAATAGCATTATGATAATACATAATATATAATATATTATCAATATATATATATATATATATATATAGATATATATATATATATATATATATATATATATATATATATATATATATATATATATATATATATATATATATATATATATATATATATATATATATATATAGGGTTGGTATTATCGCAGATACTAAATTTGGTGCAAAACTGTAGAATCATATATTCGATATTGAATGTTCAAATTTATAACGTTAATTCGATGTTGAATATATAAAATTCAGAGGATTTAATGTTGAATATTCGATATTCAGTGGTGAATATTCAATTTTGCATATTCAAAATTTTTTTTGAAAAAAATATAAAATTATCAGTCACGTTTTAAATATGATAAAATTCTTGATTTTATGGTATAATTTTTTGTTTTAAAAATTAATAATTCTTATGTTATTTAATTTTAAAGTAGGTTTTGATCCAAATTTAGATTATGCAATGATCATATTTTGGGGAGTAGCTCTCTTCCCATTACTCAACAGGGCAATTCCTCGCACATAATCAAGGGAGCCATTGAAAGGTGACTAAAACACCAAAATCGAAGACTACCCGATCTAATGATCGAGACAAGAACACTTTCCAGCCAAGTCCCGTTAATTGATCAATAACGATATAGTGGACATGCTGCGTGGACCCATACATATAGGAATAAAAAAAGAATCACCTTGATACTAAACCGGATCGAGCACCGGACCTTATTTGAAATGGGAAGATCTAGGAGGCGTTGTTATGTGTGTGTGTCAAATCGCCACTTCTTACTATGTTCTTGAAACAATTGTGAATTTGAATATACGTCATACGACTACGAGTTTTGTTGGGGATGATGGTCAACAATTTCAATAAAACCAAAGTTTATGATTCTATTTGTACTAAATAAATCAGCTTGATACCCTACAGATTCATACGACCAAATTATATATACTGGTCGATGGTGAGAACTACATATGATGACGACGATCAAGAAAATCTTGACGAGGCTGAGGATGGTGTCACAAACGACAGGGTACCGATGAGTTTTGAAGAAGATAAATTTGACTGTCTTTTGAATAAAATGTCCATCACGCCCAGAAATTCCTCGACTTACATGTTTGGAAATAAAGCACATGGACAAATGCAGATACCCTCTCGAATCAGACCCTTGATGAGTCGAGAGTCCTTGTGACCAACAATGAAGCAAGTGCTCATGTTTAGATGGCATATCTTGTCAGAGATGAATGGATTAGGCTGGAATATGATTTAGATGTACCACAGTGTATTTATGCCTGGGAGGATTACTCGTACGTGTCTCTTATTGTAGTGTCGCCAAGCATAAATGCACTGACATACATCTAAATCGTATTCCAGCCTAATCCATTCATCATCGCTATCCCTGTAGAAGATATGTTTTATGCGAGATGCATGGTTCTAGGTACCGTGACCGTGTCACAATGAAGTTTTGATAGTATATTTGTCATATTTATTATATTTTCTTTGGGATACTATTAGTTTTATAGTTGAAATTATGGTTGTTAAGATCTCGATCTTGACGTGAAGTTTTACCATTATGATAGCAAAAATGAGTTCCTTAGCAGGTTTTCTTGTGGGTATGATAGGATCTCGATCTGATTCTACTTATACTTCAATTAAAAATTAAAATTAAAAATATATAAATGTGTCAACTTTATTAAATAAAAAAAGGCATGGTTGTTAAGATCGCGAGCAAGATCGGTCGATCTTACGATCCTACCAAGTGATTTCGAGTAGCATCAGTGTAGGATCGTTTTATAACAAGATCGGACGTAGGATTGTGGGATCGTTCGTAGAATCGTAGGATCGGTCACCGATCCGATCCTAATTTATACTCGGTCCGGACTCTTTTAACCAGGTTCTTGTGGGATCGTTTACTGATTTGATCCAGCCTTTTACCTAGAACCACTCATTTTATCATTTAGGATAGTGAATCAAATTATATGATGTATGATTGCTTGTCTAATTTGTGCATAACAATAATTTTCATATAATTCACAAGTTTAATACTTTAAAATATAAATATTTAATAATGTAACTAAATTATCAAAATTCTTAAGAGTTGTCTTGAATTATTATTATAATGTTTGAGTTCTAAATATTTCATCAATTTTACATAAAATCAGTCTTTGATATAAATTGTAACACAAAAAAAGTACAGTAACTCAATTTAGTAGGATTTTAGAATCCTGATCTCGGTATTACCATTCAACCATGTGTAACAAAAACAATCTTGCGAAACAAAAACGATCAAAAGTAAAATCTCGATCTCCATGACATGGTTAAAAGTATGAAACAAGTTTTCAAAGACATATGGGCTTTCATTATTTATTAAAAAGATGAGCAAGACAATAAAAAATACATTGTTTTGAGAATTTAAGTCTTGTAATATTACTCTTTAGTAGCGAATCTGAGACTTCAAATAACCCCTTTAGTTTAAAGATAGCCATGACTCGATGGTAGTTTATGAAACTTTGAGGTTGCCATGTACTTTTATTGATATTAGGCTTTGAAGATTAAGATCAAACTTATTTGTCACATCATTTTTAGGGCTATGTAGAACCGCACGTTGCCGTGAAACCAATAGATCGTATAGGAAATTGTTTGGTTTCGATTTGGATTGGTGCCAGTGGCGGATCTAGAAAATTTTTTTATAGTGGTCGGAAATTTACAATGCTACGAGTGTACAGAGTGTTTGTGATCTTTTAAAAATTTTAAGACCTCAAAAAATTCAGATCGTTTCATCTTAATTAAATAAAAAACAACCAACTAAAAACTATAATGTAATCAAGTTTGTACGTTTTTCTTAGCTTTTTTAAGAGAAAATTTTTATATGTAAATTATATAAAGATAACTAAGATATGGAGGTCAAACTTTAAAAATTATTAGGGTTAGAAATTTTTCGATTATATACATAATACTAAAATAAAAAAAATCATAAGGGCGTTGACCCCCACCCACCAAAGGTGGATCCGCCCTGGAGTTATTTGCCTAAGCATTGTGTTTTCAAAATTTATTTACCAAAAGATAGTAGTTTCAAATTTAATTACTAAAAGATAGTAGTTTTGAATTTAATTACTAAAATATGATGAGTTTATCATTTGTTAGTTAATTTTTTGTACCCAAAAATAATATCTTCTTTCTTTCTTACTTTTTTTTTTTTTACTTTTATGAATAAAACCAACATTCATAAAAAAAGTTTAATAACGATATCAATAAATAATAATCATTTATAAAATATTGATTTTATAAAATGAAGCGATATGAAATATCATTTTTATAAATTGTTACGAAACTTTATAACTCAAACTCAAATATTATATATTAATAAATAATAAAACAATCGATACAATAAGTTCAAAAGGTAAAAAAATTAATTTCCAAATTAATTTACGACATAGTCATGAACATTTAAGATAAATAATATCCACATGAGTCTTTAACAAATATCACAAGTACCAAAAACATATGCGATCAATCAATTTAATATAAAAAAACCAAAATATTAAATAAAACACAAGTACTCTCCCGGTCAAAATGAATATTTGTCTTCATAATAGGTTGCATGTAATTCAATATGAAGACGAATATTTATTTTGACCGGAAGAAGACTTGTGTTTCATTTAATATTTTGGTTTTTTTAGTTTAAGTTGATTGATCGAATATGTTTATGATACTTGTGATCGGTATTTTGTTAGATACTTATATGGATATTATTTATTTTAAATGTTTATGACTATGTTGGAAATTTGAAACTTTTACTTTTCGAACTTATTGTATCGATTGTTTTATTATTTATTAATATATAATATTTGAGTTTGAGTTATAAAGTTTCGTAACAATATATAAAAATGATATTTTATATCGTTTCATTTTATAAAATCAATATTTTATAAATGATTATTATTTATTATATCGTTATTAAACTTTTTTATGAATGTTGGTTTATTTATAAAAGTTAAAAAAAAAATAAGAAAGAAAGAAGAGATTATTTTTGGGTAAAAGAATTAACTAACAAATGATAAACCCATCATATTTTAGTAATTAAATTCAAAACTAGTACTTTTAAATTTATTTACTAAATGATGGTACTTTTTTGAAATAGTTATTTATCATTCTTTATCTTTTTCTATTTTTTTCAACTTCTACATTTTAAAAAGTCTAAAATACAAGATTAGTCCCTAAAATGATCTAATTTGATCATTTTTTAAAAATGTCAATTTCATTATTTTTAATTTGTTTCACTTTTGATCAATTTGTTTCATAGTATGTAAAAAAATGTAAATATATACATATTTAATCTTATATAATTAGTCCTTCAAATTATTATAGTATTTTAATGATAATAATATATTATCATATTTATATATTTTGTTAAACTAAAAGTTATATATTTTATGAAAACGTCAAAATGACATATTTCGTTTATCTAGAAATAAATCTAAACGTATCAACTTCAAGAAATAATTAAATCAAACGCTATATATTTCATTAAAAGCTCTAAAATATCTTATATTATTATATTTTATACAACTTTATAAATCTAAATGTTATAATTAAGAAAATCTCTTTTTTATACATCTATAAAAACATTCTCTTATTGGTAGAAAAATTTAAAAAAAAACATCTTTTACGAATCTGGTTTTAAAAAATATATAAATTTAATTTTTTAATGAAGATCATTACTTTTTGGTTTAACAAAATATATAAACTTACTTTATTTTGATTTAACCACAAATGAAATAACAATGTATGAAATCACAACGTATGTATATGTGTGTGTGTGTGTTTATTTGTTTATATATTTACATAAAGTGCAACAAACTGAAACTAATAAAATTTATCAAAAATGAAACGAAATAAAAAAATTAAAATTGACATTTATCAAATTAAATCAAGCATCCATTGTGTAATTTAGGCTTTTAAAATATAAAAGTTGAAAATAAAAAATTAAACATGGAAAGAGAAAATGAATAATAAATGACTAATTTAAATAAATACCATCATTTGATAAATAAATCTAAAAGTACAAGTATTTAGGAAATAAATTTTTAAACCACTGTGTTTTTGCAAATAACAATCCGTTTTCTTTATCTTTTCGATGCAAAAGTCAAGATTAAATTGTGAAATGCTGAAATAGACACACCCTACTTGGAACCCTAGGGAACGAGATAGGTACAATTACTTCTTGGCTTTTATTTAAAGAATTTTTCGGTTGAATCCGATGCGATCTTTAGTTACTGGAAGATATTGATAAGTTTGAATAGGGTCTATTAGTTTTGATCATTTTATTAAAGACAGTTATAAGTAAATAAATTTTCTTATAAAGAAAAATGCAATATCAGACAATCTAAAATCTATGTTAAAAATTAATAACAATATTCATTAATTTATGAGTTTATCATGAAAAAACTAACATGTTTTCATGTTTTGTGCGTTTTCATTCATCCATGTTATTTTTTTTTCCCATAAAAGTCATTGAGTTAATTTTTTCTTTTTGGTTTACTGAAATTTGGACATTAGACCCCGATTATAAATAGTGAACCGGGTTTTTAAAATCTGAAAAATCGGGTTTTAATGTCCAAATTTCACTAAACCAAAATGAAAAAAATTAACTTGAGGACTTTCACGGAAAAAATAACATCAGGTTTTTTTTTCATAATAAACCCTTAATTATAACATATATATATATATTTATAAATTTATAAAGTTTTCCCCTTTTTGCACCACGTCATCGTATTTCCTACCAATTGTGAATGAGTGGGTGGATAAGGTTTGTCCATCCAAAAGCTGATAAAGGCCACACACACATTACAGCAACCAAGATTTCTCATTTGAAAAAAAAAATAATAATAAAGAAGAAAACAAGCAGCTAGAAGCTCTTCAACAATGGCTACCATCTCATCATCTTTCCTACAAACTCTGAATCAACAATCTCCTCACTTGTTAAAACCCAATCAAATTTCCAAGAAAAGGGTTGTCTCCTTCAAGATTCAAGCTGCCAAGCTCCCACCTGGTGTATGAAATCATTCAATTATTCTTTTCTTTAAAAACCATACAATTAACACACACACACACACACATACACACACACAAAACTGGTGTATGAACTTATTTAAATGAATCTAAATATCCTTTATTAAGTGGGTTTGATTATTTATATTCAGGTGGAAATACCAAAAGCACAACCAAAGTTTCAAGCCCCTTTTCTTGGATTCACAAAAACTGCAGAAATATGGAACTCTAGAGCTTGCATGATTGGTCTCATTGGAACTTTTATAGTTGAACTGGTATGTACTCTTCCTCAAAACTTGATGATTAATTTCAGGGTTAATTGCCAAAATGGGTAACCAACTTTATCTTTTTACTGTTCAAGCTCACTAAATTTGTTTGTAACGGGGGTTATGGTTACCCGCGCGTTGTTACGGGTTTCCGCATGAATATGTAAATTTTATTGCTTATGATAAGCTATGATGTTCAGAAATAGAAACATGTTCAATACTTCAATGATGACAACAACGTCAGTCATTTGTGTGTTTAAGCATTAGTGGGTTACATGTTTTTTTTACGAATTTGGTTTGACTCAATTGATTATGTCTAAAGTATATATATATATATATATATATATATATATATATATATATATATATATATATATATATATATATATATATATATATATATATATATATATGGTTTGACTCAAAGGGTATATATATATAAATTTTTGTTTTTGTATTGTTATATGTTTATTAATCAGTTTGCATCAGTTTGTTTATGTTATATTTAGTTTTAATAAATCTTTAATTGTTATATATATATATATATATATATATATATATATATATATATATATATATGTATGTGTGTGTGTGTGTGTGTATATATATACAGAGGGTCGGGATCAATGGGGTACCATGTTAGACTGGGGAATCGGAGTCCAACCATGTTTGGTTATAAGTTTAAAAGGGTAATATAGTCAATTAGATTTATATTAAATAATAGATGACAACTAATAATATAATAGTTCCCTTAATTATAGGGGTTTACTTCCATAACAAATCTATAATTAATTTCAAAATGGATTTTAATGAACATGTTCAATTGGATTCGACAATGGGTATTAGTGAACATGTTCAATCGGATTCGACAATGGGTTTTAGTGCACATGTTCAATTGGATTCGACAATGGGTTTTAGTGAACATGTTCAACCGGATGTGTATCAAATAAAGATATTTATTATATTCTTCAAACCTTTCGTGAATGTTAAATTTCATTTACACGTTATTGAACATGTGCAGTTAGAGTTTATTGTGTTTTTTTGTTGTTGTTAACCGTTTTGGTGATAAACCAATATTGACGGTATTGAACATGTTCAATAGTCGTTTATGGAGTGTTATCAATGCACATGTTCAGTATGACTGTAATATATGATATTAAGTAAAGTGGGGATTTTCATGGAATACACAGAATCTTTGATTCTAATTTAAAATTTTTAATACCATTTTTACCCCCCAACATTAATTAATGTGGGAAAGAATTTTAAGCAAAATTTATATTATATTTAATGATTTTAATGATAAATGATTGACTATAAATGGTTCCCCGGTACCCCAGTCTAACATGGTACCCCATTGATCTTGAATATATATATATATATATATATATATATATATATATATATATATATATATATATATATATATAGTGGGGTTCAATGGAAAACCACAATGCACCTGAAAACTTGTGAAAACCGCACTGCACCACCACAAATGCATCAATTTACCCGCGTGATGCATCAAATTTCCCGCATGATGCATCAATTTCCCGCGTGATGCATCACCTTATTTACGATCATGCCACCGCGTTTTTCATGAAATGCACCAAATCGGACGGTATGCGTAGGTTTTCACAGTTTTCCGGTGCATAGTGGTTTTCCATCGAACCCACCCCTATATATATATATATATATATATATATATATAGGGGTGGGTTCATACATCGAACCGTATGAATATATATATATATATATATATGTATATTCGATGGAAAACCACTATGCACCGGAAAACTGTGAAAACCTACGCATACCGTCCGATTTGGTGCATTTCATGAAAAACGCGGTGGCATGATCGTAATAAGGTGATGCATCACACGGGAAATTGATGCATCACGCGGGATTTTGATGAATCACGCCGGGAATTTGATGCATTTATGATGCTGCAGTGCGGTTTTCACAAGTTTTCAGGTGCATTGCGGTTTTCCATTGAACCTCCCTCTATATATATATATATATATATATATATATATATATATATATATATATATATATAGACTAAGGATCTTTTGTGAACACTTTATTCGTTGTGAACATTGTGAACAACCATAAAATAGCTTCTGAATCTTGTTGAAAATAGTACTGGACTCTTCTATTAACCTATTAATACTATTGGATCCTTTGGATCTTATTGAATCCTATGAATTTGTCGAATCCTATGAATCTTGTTCATCCTATGCATCTTGTGCATCTTGTTATAAAAACTACGTACTATGAACCTTTTGAATGTTCTGAATCTTAAATAGACACTTCTTTGAACCTTTTGAATCATATGAATCATATTACAAACACTTGTTGATATATATGAATGATTATATGTATTTTTTTATTTGTTCACAACGTTCACAACGAATAACTTGTTCACAATGGATCCCATCCCTATATATATATATATACACACACGCATATATATATACATATATATATATATATATATATATATATATATATATATATATATATATATATATATATATATATATATACACACGCATATATACATATATATATATATATACATATATAGATATATATATACATATATATATATATACATATATACACAACGCATATATATATATACATATATATATATATATATTTATATACACGCATAATACTATACACATATACAATATATCATGTATATATATAATATATTATATATATAATATTATATATATTATTATATATACACACACACACACCGTCATATATATATATACACGCATATATACAATATATATATTACACACGCATATATATCATATATGTACTATAATATATAATATATATATATATATATATATATATATTATATATAATATATTATATATATATATATATTATATATATATACACACACACGCATATATATACATATATATATATACACACACGCATATATATACATATATATATATATATATATATATATATATATATAACAAGCTTGTGAAATTTTATATTTTTCTACTTAAATTGAAATTCTAATGGTTCGTTGTTTCATGAGTTTCATCTATTCAACAAAAATTAAAAAAGTGAAATTATTCATCCTTTTTTCTATCGGAAAAATTTATATATTGATTAATTGTTTTTACGTTTGGTTAAATTAAAAATCAGAGTTTATCGCTTTTTCCGAGTGAAAACATGTAAAATTAAACCAGTTGACGTGATTTCCAATCGTTTATATTTAATATGGTTCATCGTTTTTCCTGAGCAAAAGTATATAAAACTAATATGGTTAGTCATTTTTTAGTTTGGTTAAATCGAAAATCGATGTTATTAAATGTTTTTTCCAATCAAAAACTTAAAAACTTAGATTAAGCGATTATTTCTGCCATTTGATTAAAGTAAAGACCGAAATGGTTCGTTATTTTTTTCGAGCAAAAACTTTTAAAGTTGAAATGACGTTCCATTTTAATTTTTCCAATGAAATGGTTAACCAAATAAAAAATGTGACCAATCAAATCAATTTTAAAGTATTTTCGACGGAAAAAAATGAATAACCATTCCAATTTTCAATTTAGCCAAATGTAAAAAACAACCAAATAATCTAAGTTTTAATGTTTTATAAGAAAAAGTAATCAACCATTCCGATTTCCAATTTAATAAAACGGAAAAACGATGAACGAATTTTGATTCAAATTTTATTTCATTAAAAAAAATGGTATATGTGTGTGTAGTTAGAAAACCACAGGTACATTTTTGTATAAATAATATAGGAACCCACATGACCTTAAATGTAGGAAACCAAAAGAACTTTTATGTAATTATTTTTTAAAATATATTGACTTTTTGCAATTTTTGAAAAATACAAAGACCTTTTACAATTTTCAAAAATACTAAAACCAAAGTAGAAGGATCATTTTGTAATTTTTAAAACATCAAAACCAAAAGCACCAAAACGGTGCGTTTTGGTTTGATAAATGTTAGGTATGGTAATAGAAAAAAAGCAAACTTTTTTTTTTTTTTTAATCATTTAAGGTAACTAAGTTTATTTACGATAGAAATAAATTAAACTTTTATGTTTTAATGACTAAAGATAGTCAATTTTATACATTTTTGTACCGTTTAAGGTAACCAGCATATATTTATTAATCTAACCAATTACGTTAAATAATAAAAATGAAAGTTTTATCAAAATTTTGTTGCAAACAAATTTGTTTACCTTAAAAAAAAGGGATAATTACGCAAAAACCCTCAACTTGTCAGGTTTTTGTGATTAGAACCTAAACCATTTTTCGTTGTATAGAAAATCTCGAGCTAACTAAAAATCAGTAAATCAAGGTTTTATCAATGGTTAATCGGTTGAAACCGGTCATTAATCCTACGTGGATCGATAAATAACCTACGTGGAATAAATTTTAGTTGTTGAAACCGGTTGCCAAATATTACACATCATTTAAACACTCGTTGATGATGTAATTCCGTTTAAAAATTTGAATTAAAAAATATCAACGTGGGTTTAAATGATGTGTAATATTTGGCAACCGGTTTCAACAATTAAAACTGATTCTATGTAGGTTATTTACCGGTTCACGTAGGATTACTAACCGGTTTCAACGGGTTACTCATTGATAAAACATTTATTTACTGATTTTTAGTTAGTTCGGGGTTTTCTATGTAACGAAAAATGGTTTTGGCGTTATAATTACAAAAAGCTGACAAGTTGGGGTTTTAGTTCGGGGTTGTAAAGTTGATTATTTTTTTGACAATTTTAACCCCTTATATTTATGAATAATATTTGGCACATTAAGTTTGTTTTTATTTACCAGATCTTGAACAAAGGTGTACTTGAGATAATTGGACTGGAGATTGGAAAAGGCCTTGATATTCCCCTTTGAGAAGATATGTATATATTGATCATCAATTTCCAACTTTTGTTCAGATTCTTTTTCTTCTTCTTTTTTTTTTTTTGGTTCTTGTAAGCTGCAATTTTTTTAAACATTTAGGCATACTTGCATTGTTAATACTTACCGAGATCACAATTACGATCACGGCTTTTGTTTTGTTTTTCTTCGAAGCGTTTTACAGTTTTATAATGGCACGAATTCATTCACATGTCAAAAGGTTAATAATAATTAATTCCGACACCACGGGGTGACTTATGTAGAAAATACTGATTGCAAAAATAACTTGGATAATCTAAGAGTTTTTATCTGATTGAGATTTCGATTGTACCATGGAAATACTTCAATCTGAAAGTGAATCAGATAAAAACTCAGAGAAAAACGTACAGAGAATATGAAATGTTATAATTTCTTGTACCGTCCCAAAATGACCAAAAAACAACGGGTACTATTTGGCAGGAACCACCATTTTAACCGCCAAAATCAACCGCAATTCGGATTCAACCGCTAGGGGCTCCGCCCCTTGGACCCCGCCGCCACCATGGGCTGCCGCCGGTAATTAATCTTAAACAATATTGAACAACTGAACAAGTGTGCACTCCGCACCAACCCAACTTGTTTAATATGTAATAAGATTATTTTGGTCAAACAAGTTCATCCCGTTACACTTAAATAATATTGGTGATAAATTACTAACAACTTAGCAGTTGAGATTTAAAGACTCCATGCATGTAAATATCGACAAACATATGTACACAAAATTATTAGCTTTATTAAACTTAATAATCTTTAAAGATTCAATGTGGGGATGGGCTAGCTACAATCTAAACACAAGTAACATTTGGGGTGGTAGCAACAAATGTCCCTTGAGTGTTTATGCAGAAAGAAAAAATATCATCTCCGTCGAGTCTGATTACATTTGTTACGATTTCAGTACAGTTAAACGTCCCGCTGCAATTGAAAGTAATTGCTTGCTTTGTTGCTGAAGACCCGTATATATTCGTATAAGTCACATCGCTCACTTTTACTGCTGGTGCCGTTGGCTAATCCGTATAACAAAAGTGAGTTCGATCGTTGAGGTTTCAAATACTAATATATATATATATATATATATATATATATATATATATATATATATATATATATATATATATATATATATATATATATATATATATATGCATCGATCTTTGGTAGAAAAATGTATGATACAAGACTTACAGGTGCTGTGCAATCAGCATTTTCAGAACTGCTACTACAGTAGTGTTGATCAATTATGATTGGATTTGCAACATTTACGAGTTGAATGTCCTGAAAAACGATACCCCTTGCATACCCCGTTCCATTCTACTTACGATATAAGAAATGGATACAACAATCATAATTAATGATCATTTAAATGTTAATAGAAAAAGTTCAAACTTTGTTGTCTAAGTTATATTAAACTCACAGGTACGGTCTTGATTCGTAGTCCATTTGTTGTTCCTGTGATGTTACAATTTTCTACACGTACTTGTTCGACTGTGTCTTCACGACCATGTTCCCCAAGGCTTCCAATACTGCAAAAAATGTTGAAAAATCATTGGTACATATATAGGTAGATAGTGTTGGACTTAATTGTTTATGAATCATAATTATCTTAGTTAGTTAGTTAATAAAAGCGATTAATTGTTAGTTATTAGTTAATTCGGTTGTAAGGGTGTAGCGGTTATTTAACCACCAACCGATAGGGTGCGTCTCTTCGAAGACCGGTTCATTAGTTATAAATAGCACATGAAATACGTTGTGATAGGCATCCCATTCGATGAAATGATAAAGTATATTTAGAGGGATCAAACCTATTTCTTGTCCTTATTTTCTTTTAAACTTGAATGATGTTCTATGCATGATGATCTAATGATGAATGTGATCCTCGAATAATAAAGAACCTCTACAGAAATCTAATATGGTATAAGAGCCGACGGTTCAAACGCGAATCATAGATTAAAAGCATGATACTTTTATCATTCAAAACGTATTATGCAGGAAATGAAGAAGTAAAACAGGGAGACTGTTTTCGATTAAAGATTAGTAGGAAAGTTTAACAAGTTTCGTTTTTGGCTGTGCTAACCCCATAATGACGGTGCTAAATCGCTTAAAATTGTGATCAATTGAGAATCACAAGAAGTCAGACCAGAAATTGAAATCAACATGGCGGCACTAATCGTGTTAAAATTTGATTCAAATAGCAATCAAAGAAGCCAAAAAGAAATCGAAAAAATAAGAAGAATCAAGAACCAAGAAGTGAAAGAAAGAGGGCGAAAAAAACACGAATAACACACAAATTGCGCATTGTGAACGAGAGTAGAACTAGGAATGTTCTTGAGTTCTTGATAACGCATAGAAGAGGACAAACCGATTCAGAGGAATCGATTAAAAGATGAATTGGTCGGGATTAGATCAACAAAAGAAGAATACAGAGAAGAATTGATTAGGAGTAGATCAATAAAGAAGAGAACCAATCGTGATTAGATTGCTTTTCAAAAAGGGTTAGGAATACCCAAGTTTGATTTAGAAAAGTCGGGTAGAGAAAGAGAGATACGATTCGATTGAGTGATGATCGAATCAGAGAAAGAAGGAATGGAAGAACACAAACAAGGAGCATGAAGACTCGAAGAATAAGACTTAAACAATTGATGGATTAATCCCGATCAATCTTAAATTAGTATGTTAATTATGTAAATTATGTAAAGTATGATGTATGAATATGTAAATTAAAGTAAGTAGAAGGACCTAATTAGTATTTAGGAAAACTTGAAGGATTGCACATTTTCACAAAGGTTGTGACTTTTCACGAAGGGGTACCACGAAGAGTTGCGACTATTCATTGAGACCCTTTCGATTATTATATAAAGGTTTCAATGTAACCATTGTAAAATGTGATTTCTAAAGATTGTTAATAAAGTTCATATTTTGTAAGAAAATACTGTGCAATTTCGTGTAAGAATTCCAACAATTGGTATCAGAGCGAAGGCTTGATCGATCCTCATCGTATACCATCAGGAACTGAGAAGTACACAACAGTCTAAGAAATTCACCACAGAAGTGAAAGCAATTGACGAACGGGGCGGCCAAACACATAGTGTTCTACCACCAAACCGACATCAATTCATCATAGTAAAATTCTGACAAAAATTTTTTATCAGAATTAAGTAAGGCAGCAAGTCAAAAACCACAAACAGAACCGAGGCAAATACAAAGAGTAAACCCCATCGCAATTTTAGATATAGCAAGCCCTAGCATCAAAGCAAGAGAAGAGCCAAAATCAGAAGGAGTAAACCTGATTTTAGAGCCAACCGTAAGAAGAAACCCACGGTCAGAATCCACCAACCGTCGCCACAACGATAGCCCAGAAGGAAACCGAAGGCACCGATTCATCGATTAGATTGAACAGAGGCGTCGATTCAAAGGGAGAAAGTAAGAAACAGTAACGTGTTTGTTCAAAAGAAAGCGTAGCATCGGTTCACAAAGGGGTAGCACCGATTGGGAGTTTCAAGAGAGAAAAGGCAGTTAGGGAAAGAAACATCGCATCAGTTCACAAAGAAGGAGCAGTAAGGGAACGAGGAGGGCTAGCACTGGTTCAAGACAATTAACAATCCAAGAAGGAGCCCATCAGGTTTCATCTTTTAATTAAAAAGGAGGCCCCAAGTCACATAGAAAGCCCAACAATTTTAAAAGAAGGAGCCCATCAGGTTTCATCTTTTAATTTACATATATTATTATTATTATTATTATTATTATTATTATTATTATTTTTAGACAAATAGATTTTTAATTTATTAGAAGAATAGATTGAAAATTTAAAAATTAGTCTGTTACAATTTTTCGTTTAAAAACATTGAATTGTTTAAAATGTTTAAAATAATAATTGTGGTTCGAAAAGAAAATTAAGTAAGTAATAAAGAAACCAAGGAGTTACAAAAGACCGTGTAACACCAAATTTGGAGTAAGTTCAGTACGAGTACGATTTAGACAACCGTGACCGGCCAATTTGTCTAAAACCTGAAACCTAGTGTTGTAAGAAACCTTAGCGTTTCTAAGTAAGTAAGAAAACAACCTAGTGTTTCAAAGTAAGCAAGTAAGAGAAAAACCTTAGTGTTTTTCAAGAAACCTAGTGTTTCCAAGTAAGTAAGAGAAAAACCTTAGGTTGTGTTTGGATTGAATGAATTTAAAATGATGGATTTTAAAATGATAGGATTTTGAAATGTTTAGGGGTATGGATGGATTATGAAAGGTGGAGAAGTGGGGAATTTAAAATCCTAAATGAGCTAAATCCTTTCTTTTAATATTGTATCCAAACATGATAATGAAGGATTTCTAAATCCAAATCCTAAATGGGTTGTTTAAATCCTTCAAACCAAACACCACCTTAGTGTTTTTTTTTTCTTCAGAAACCTAGAGTTTTCCAGAGAAAACCACAGTGTTTCAGAAACCTAGCGTTTCCCAGTAAGCAAGTAAGAGAAAAACCACCGTGTTTTTCAGAAACCCTGGAGTTTCCCCAGTAAGTAAGTTCGTGAAAATCATAGTATTTTCAGAAACCATCGTGTATCACAGTAAGAGAAACCATCGTGTTTCAAAGCAAGTACGAAACTGATCATATGATCAAAAGTAAGAAAGTAAGAAGTAAGGTTGGTCACATTCAGTGATCACAAGAAAGAAAATAAGTAAGCATAAAAATTTTAAATTTTAAAAATATGGCAAAAGGAGAAGCATTGATATGTGCAAAATTATACATGTTTTTGATATCATTTTATCTCAAATTTATGTGGTTTTCAGACCGAAACGCGTGAAAAAGATACTGATTTCATTAATATGTTTAGTCCGCAGGTCAGAAGCCATTAAATCAACATGGGAACGGAGATCAAGGCTAAAATGACGAGATTTTATGATCCAGCCATCCCCCGTAATCGAAAGCAAAGATTTGACGAAAAGTGACTCTACACGCCCGCGTAAGACTCTCCACGCACCTGTGTGGCCAAGTCCAGTTGAGCATCCACGCACCCGCGTAGAACATCCCACGCGCCCGCGTGCCCATTTTCAGTCAAAGCAAGCCACGCACCCGCATAGCTTACCCACGCAGGGGCGTAGGCTAGGTTAAGTCCACGCACCCGCGTGACTTGCCCCTACGCGCCCGCATGCCGGGCCCAGCCCACCAAATTCGTTTTTAAAACCTAAGATGCGGCAGTTTCAATTCAGAATCGTTTGGAGGCGATTTTCAGACATATGTTGACGAATTTCTTCTCGATTTTCAGTAGTTCTACATAGTTAATCATAGTTGTAGCAAAAAGTTTAATTCTTCTTCGATTTTACAAGCATTCGGGGCGATTCCAGCATTAATTCGTGCGTTTCAAACACGATCTAGGCGATTTCAGAGCTTTCTTTCATCTTTCTCGTAATTTAATCATAGTTTAGCTAAAGGGTTCGAATTTCTTGGATTACAAGCATTCGGTTCGAGTTTTGGATTCAAATTCTTTATTGTAGCAGCGCGATTTGGTACATTCGTTCCTTTAACTTTCTGAATTTATAATGATTTTTATTAATTTGAGTTTAATTTTGTAACAACCTAGCTTTTATCTAAATCGTTTATTTTGTTTTTGATCCAAATAATGTAAATTTATTTACATTATTAGTTATGTAATTTAGTTAAGATTAAGATTATTAAATTAAATTATAATTGTCTCATGAAATTAGTAAAGATGATTAAATTAAAGATATGTAAAATACAAAAGTTTAATGGGTTAAATTTATAATATAACTAAATGGATATAAAAATCAAATTAATGATCATTAAGATCATTAATCTTGAAAACACACACTCTCTCTAATCTCTCTCTACAACTTACGGTTACCTCAAGGATTCAACAAGAAATCCACAAATTTTGCAAAGAATTTGGAATTAAAGCTAAGGAGGAGTTACAACAACAATTAATCAACAAGAATCTGCAAAATTTGAGGTAAATTTACTTAAAATTTATATATATTGATCATTTGGTTCGGTTTTATGAGAAACCGAAACCAAATAATTAAAAAGGAGAAATTTTAGGTTGCATGTATAAGAATTTTGTAGATTATGATGAATTTAAGTTAATAGATGTTAAAGAAACAAAATTTTATGGTTAGATCATCCAAATTGTGTACAAATCGGAATTTTTAATAAATATAGTGTTCTTGACAAAATATCAATATTTTGGATGATCTTGACCAATTGATGATGTTATTGATAGGGAAAAATGTATAAAAACACTCCAATAATGATGTTATATCAATACATAACATTGCATGTTACTAAAAAGAGTTTTTGGGAATTATTATGAAAAATCCGAATGTATAATACTCAAGAACACCAAGAACAAATTTCTGGAAAATATGAAGTTTAGGATCCGAATTCGGGCAACCGAATTCGGATGAGTGGTCTATTTTGGATGCACAATTCGGATCCCATCACGATTTGGACGTAGCAATTCGGAATTTAAATGATCCGAATTCGGTACCTGTATTGATTTTAATCCTAATTCGGACTTATGCTTAATTCGGTTCCTATGTATTAATTTCGGATGGTAGTTCGGACTCTACTTGGTCCGAATCCGGATGTACCACTTCGGATGGGTCCGAATCCGGGTCCCTCAATCCGGGTGGATCCGAAATTGATGATCCAAAACCCAATTTTTATATATTTTGATATTTCAATTAAATAATTGATTATATGCATATGCTTTTAGTTATATATATATATATATATATATATATATATATATATATATATATATATATATATATATATATATATATATATATATATATATATATATAGAAAGCTTTTGAGGATTTAATGGAACAGAGAATATAAATAAATGAAAGATTGAGAAGATTATCAGTTATCAGAATCAGATAGAATTAAAGATTTTAATGACCAAAAGATGATAAAATTCCATGATAATGATGATGATATTGATATGAGATTTATATGATATAATTCTGGACAGGTTCAGTGAAATTCTGAACATAGAGATTTAAAGACTTAAAAGCGGGTCAAAGATTTGATTTGACAGAGAACAGAATTGACAAAGATAAAATCCTGAGATAACTCAGGTGGCAGATTTTTATATCTGTTTGATAAAGACCCAGACCTGTGAGTTATAGATATTCAGATTGAACATGCATAAATTTCGGTTGAGATATATTGTTGATGTTAGATTTATTGACATTCATTTTATCAGCTGGATTGAGACCTGTGCACACCATGGCTGGGTGTTGCCCAGTGGATCATGATAGCTAATTGATTATCATTTCATATTGCATTGAGTACTTCTTCAGACATTGCTTTATGATTCTTTGCTATCATGACTTCTATGACTTAAGCTTTCATTATTTAATCAGACACTTGATAGACTTATTCAGCTTGACTAGCCTTGATGGTCTCTTGTTCTAGACCTGGCTATTTCACCAGTTCTTATGAACTTGGTAATGACCTCCGATGTTCCGCCATATTGACTTACTGGTAGCTAGCCCGGTATGTGGCTGATCCCCACGATTTAAGCATGAGTGTGGCTTGAACATCATCCAATTCTATGATTCTATATCTCAATCATGAGGGCTGTAGCGGCAGCCAAGACATATCACGCTAGACTAATGACTCCGCTTGACACGCATGTTGATATTGAAAATCTATAAACTCACTAAGCATTGCTTACAGTTGCTGCATTATAATTTTACAGGTAAAAGCAAAGGAAAGTCACCTGCTGGACCTAGCTCTTAGGTCAATTAACGATCAAGACAGAAGTATCATAGACCACTACACAACAAATCCTTTCGGTACTGATTGGAAGACAACAATTGTTGTGGATTTTGGGTAGACTTAATATGATTCTATGATGTAATCACTAGATTAGATGTTTTATAACTTTACTTTGAAATATGTAACTTAAATCCTAATCAGTATGTACATGTAATTTTTAATTCCGCAATTAATTACCCTATCTTAGTATGGTTGATATCGTATTGCATGATGTGGGACCTAGACTCTGAGGACTGCCCCGTAAGGGAAGGTCTTCACAGGATGGTATCAGAGCCCATAGTTTGAGTGAATCAAGTATTACGTGAGTATACTTGGTCTCAAACTGAAGCAATACATATGTATCAATCATTTAGGTGGATTGAACTGAGATAGGATGTACAGACTATTAGGATGGGAAAAAAGGTACATAGATCTAAGTCTATAAACTGATAGTTAAATGCTTTTAATTTTCAGAAAAGATGTCAGGATCAGGTGACATACCAAACAACATGACCCCACAACAGATGTTTGAAATGATGCAACAACTATTAGCCCAACACTCAGAACAACAAAATAAGACAATGCAAGAACAGTTTCAGGCCAGAGATGAGGCCGAAGCTAAAAGACGTGAAGATAAAAGAAATAAGCGAAAAGATAAACAAATCCAGAACGATGAATCTGATTCTGATAACACAAATCCTGAAACTCAAATTGCTCAGCCAAAAGGCTGCAAGTTTAAAGATTTCAAAGCGAGCGGTGCCCTAAACTTTGAGGGTACAGTGAATCCGATTCAGGCAATGGATTGGATTAGTCATACCGAAGAGATATTTAGAATCTCTGACTGTTTAGACTCGAAGAGAGTGAGTTATGCGTCCGCATTATTTGTCGGTGCTGCCCGAGCTTGGTGGAAGACTCAGAGGAGTATCTATGGAGAAGAGGTGATTCAGACTTTGGAATGGGAGCAGTTTCTCGTAATGTTTAACGCAAAGTACTGTCCAGTAGACCAGCGAGACAAGATGGAAGTACAATTGATGCAGCTGACCCAGGGAACCAAGACAGTTGACGAATACGAACACGAATTCTCACGACTATGCGGTTATTCCTCGTATCAGGTAGCTACAGAGGAGAGAAAGATGAATAGATTTCGCGTAGGACTCAATCCTAGATATCGACATCCGATGAGCGCGATCAAATACAAAAGTTATTTGGAAATGGTAGAAGCAGCTAGACAGATCGAGCGAGGTTATTTAGAGTACGGTGACCAGCTCTATGCTCCGTCCACTAACCCGATGAATCCGTCTCCTCCGAAGAAACAGCGATTTGGCAGATTCTTTAAGCCAAATAAGTCTGAGTCCCAGCAATCTCAGCAGTATAGTTCACAACCGAAAGCTCAAGCGTATTCACTGACGAACGAGCCGCGATTCTGCAAGCGATGCAGAAAGTCACACATGGGGTTGTGCAATCCAGAAGATGTTACTTGTTTTGCGTGCAACATGATCGGTCATAGCAGTGAAGAATGCCCACAGCAGGGACGCGGATGTGCAAAGTGTGGGAAAAGAGGACATTTTATGTATCAATGTCGAAGCGGGCAACGTTATCAGTCACAGTCGTCGGCTGGAGGGTCTACAGTAAAGAGTTCTGCTGCAACACCAACCGCAAGGACACGTGCGTTTCAGATAACGGCTGAAGAGGCGAGAGAAACACCTGATGTAGTCACCGGTACGTTTCTGTTAAATACGATACCTGCTCGCGTACTATTTGATTCTGGCGCTAGTGGTTCCTTCATATCGACTTCTTTTGCATCAAGATTATCTAAGTCCCCATCGAGGCTTCCTGTAGTACTTGACATTGAAACAGCCAGTAACAATTATGTTATGGCTGATTCTGTTTACCGTAATTGTACTCTACTTGTTGATAATATCGTGTTCAATCTCGACCTCATTCCTATTCCGTTGAAAGAGTTCGATGTCATCATCGGCATGGACTGGTTAATGAACAACGAGGCTACAATCATCTGCAACCGTCGGATCATTAGAATCAAGTCTTCAGACGGCCGAGTACTAGAAATCAAAGGCGAGAAGCGGAAAGGTGCACATTGTTTCATATCAGTTGACAAAGCGCATAAATATTTATCTAAGGGCCACGAATCTTATATCTGTTATGTTTCATCTGAATCTAACTCTGAAGCTCAAAAGAAATCTCTGTCTGATATTCCTATCGTCTGCGAGTTCCCAGACGTCTTTCCTGATGACATATCCGGAGTGCCACCGAAACGTCAAGTTGAGTTCAGTATTGACTTGGTTCCTGGTGCGGCTTCTATTGCCAAAGCTCCTTACAGACTTGCACCTGCAGAAATGCAGGAAATGTCAAAACAATTGCAAGAGCTGTTAGAGAAGGGTTTTATCCGACCGAGTTCATTTCCGTGGGGTGCACCTGTCTTATTCGTTAAGAAGAAGGACAGAACTTTTCGAATGTGCATTGATTACCGCGAGTTGAACAAGGTTACAATAAAGAATAAGTATCCTCTGCCCAGAATTGATGATCTGTTTGATCAGCTACAATGAGCCAGTTACTTCTCGAAAATAGATCTCCGTTCTGGGTATCATCAATTAAAAGTCAGAGATGAGGATGTTCCAAAGACAGCCTTCCGTACAAGATACGGTCATTACGAATTTCTCGTGATGCCGTTCGGCTTAACAAATGCACCAGCGGCATTCATGGATCTCATGAATCGTGTGTGCAGACCTATGTTGGATAAATCAGTTATCGTATTCATAGACGATATTTTGATTTACTCCAAAACGGAGGCTGATCATTCTATTCATCTGTGGCAATTGCTAGAGTTATTAAGAAAAGAAAGACTCTACGCAAAATTCTCTAAGTGCGAATTTTGGCTCAGACAGGTATAATTTCTATTATATATGTCTTGAGCTATTTCCTAAGTATTCTTTAATTTACATCAGAACTTGAATTTCTACTTTGATTCTTATAGATTCAGTTCCTTGGCCATGTTGTTTCTGGCGAAGGGATTTCCGTTGATCCTTCGAAAGTCGAGGCCGTTCAGAAATGGTAAACGCCTCGTAATGCCTCAGAAATCCGAAGTTTCCTTGGATTGACCGGTTATTATCGGCGATTCATAAAGGATTTCTCGAAGATTGCTGTACCTTTAACGATGTTAACACGAAAGAATACTCCTTTCGTTTGGTCCGATAAACAGCAAGAGGCATTTGACATTCTGAAACAGAAGCTTATTCAAGCGCCGATCCTAGCCTTGCCAGAAGGCAATGACGATTTCGTTGTTTTACAGCGATGCATCTGGTACTGGCTTAGGATGTGTTCTCATGCAAAGGGGAAAAGTAATTGCTTACGCTTCAAGGCAATTAAAAGATTACGAGAAAAGTGCACCAACTCATGATCTTGAGTTGGCTGCCGTTACCTTTGCTTTGAAAATCTGGCGTCATTATCTCTATGGGACTCGGTGTCAGCTTTACACCGATCACAAAAGTCTCAAACATCTTTTCACTCAGAAGGATCTGAATATGAAACAGCGATGGTCCTTGGAGCTTATTAAGGACTATGATTGCGAGATCCTATATCATCCCGGCAAAGCTAATGTTGTCGCGGATGCTTTGAGTAGGAAAGTCTATCCGGAAAAGTGCTGCTATGCCCTAACTCCTGTAGTATTCTCTTCGGATCTTATTGAAGACATCCGAGTTGCTCAAGCTGAAGCATTGAAAGAAGAGAATATTGAATCTGAAAATCTTAAAGGGCAATTACAATTTCTAACTCTGAATCATTTGGGACTTCATTGTCTCAAGGGAAACCGAATCTGGGTTCCTAAGTATGGTTCAATTCGCAGCACTCTTCTGTTCGAAGCTCATCAGTCCAAGTTATCTGTTCATCCTGGCAGCTCAAAGATGTACTTTGATCTGAAAGCTGATTACTGGTGGCAAGGAATGAAAAAAGACATCGGTAAATGTGTTGAAAGCTGCAGAATCTGTCAGATGGTTAAGGCAGAACATCAGAAACCCTTCGGGGATATGCAACCACTGCCAGTTCCTGAATGGAAGTGGGAGCATATAACTATGGATTTCATCACGAAGTTGCCTAAAACCAAGAGACAGCACGACTCCATCTGGGTAGTCGTGGATCGGTTAACGAAGTCAGCTCATTTCATACCGATGAAAGAAACATATTCCCTCGATAGATTGGCACAGATGTACATTACTGAAATAATTTCCCGTCACGGTGTGCCAAAGTCTATCGTATCAGATCGTGATAGTCGTTTCACATCCAGATTCTGGCAAGCTCTACAAGACGGGATGGGTACTCGGATCTCTATGAGTACTGCTTATCATCCTAACGCAGATGGCCAGAGTGAGCGTACTATCCTAACTTTGAAAGATATGCTTCGTGCCTGCGTTCTTGATCTAGGTGGTAACTGGGATGACCACTTGCCACTGGTCGAATTCTCGTATAACAACAGTTATCATTCAATGATCAAGATGGCTCCATTTGAAGCTTTATATGGAAGAAAGTGCAGAACTCCCACTTGTTGGCGCGAAACAGGTAAATCGCCAATAGCAGGACCTGCCCTTCTACAGTTGACTCATGAGAAGATTCAACTTGTCAGAAGGAATATTCTTGAAGCTCAGAGCAGGCAGAAGTCATACTATGATAACCGGCACAGATCAATCAGTTTTGCAGTTAACGATTGGGTGATGCTGAAAGTATCCCCAATGAAGAATGTTGTGAGATTCATTAAAAGAAACAAGCTAGCTCCGAGATTCATTGGTCCGTTCAAGATTGTTGAGAAGATAGGAAATCAATCTTATCGTCTTGAACTGCCAGCGGACTTAGTTGGAATACATCCTGTATTCCATGTCAGTCATCTGAGAAAGAGTTTAGCTGACGAAAGAGAAGTTAAAATACCACACGTTAACTTGCAGATTGATGAAAAGCTTCGAGTGGTTGAAGAGCCAGAACGTATTTTGGACTCGAAGACCAAGAAGCTTAGAAATAAAGAAATACAGATGGTGCTCGTCCAGTGGAAACACCACAAAGGTTCGCATCAGTCTTGGGAATCGAGAGATGTTATGAAAGCTACATATCCCAGTCTGTTCGAACATAGCTAACTTCGGGGACGAAGTTTGTGCGTGGTGGAGCCCATTCTGTAACAACCTAGCTTTTATCTAAATCGTTTATTTTGTTTTTGATCCAAATAATGTAAATTTATTTACATTATTAGTTATGTAATTTAATTAAGATTAAGATTATTAAATTAAATTATAATTGTCTCATGAAATTAGTAAAGATGATTAAATTAAAGATATGTAAAATACAAAAGTTTAATGGGTTAAATTTATAATATAACTAAATGGATATAAAAATCAAATTAATGATCATTAAGATCATTAATCTTGAAAACACACACTCTCTCTAATCTCTCTCTACAACTTACGGTTACCTCAAGGATTCAACAAGAAATCCACAAATTTTGCAAAGAATTTGGAATTAAAGCTAAGGAGGAGTTACAACAACAATTAATCAACAAGAATCTGCAAAATTTGAGGTAAATTTACTTAAAATTTATATATATTGATCATTTGGTTCGGTTTTATGAGAAACCGAAACCAAATAATTAAAAAGGAGAAATTTTAGGTTGCATGTATAAGAATTTTGTAGATTATGATGAATTTAAGTTAATAGATGTTAAAGAAACAAAATTTTATGGTTAGGTCATCCAAATTGTGTACAAATCGAAATTTATAATAAATATAGTGTTCTTGACAAAATATCAATATTTTGGATGATCTTGACCAATTGATGATGTTATTGACAGGGAAAAATGTATAAAAACACTCCAATAATGATGTTATATCAATACATAACATTGCATGTTACTAAAAAGAGTTTTTGGGAATTATTATGAAAAATCCGAATGTATAATACTCATAAACACCAAGAACAAATTTCTGGAAAATATGAAGTTTAGGATCCGAATTCGGTTGAACCCGAATTCGGATGAGTGGTCTATTTCGGATGCACAATTCGGATCCCATCACGATTCGGATGTAGCAATTCGGAATTTAAATGATCCGAATTCGGTACCTGTATTGATTTTAATCCTAATTCGGACTTATGGTTAATTCGGTTCCTATGTATTAATTTCGGATGGTAGTTCGGACTCTACTTGGTCCGAATCCGGATGTACCACTTCGGATGGGTCCGAATCCGGGCCCCTCAATCCGGGTGGATCCGAAATTGATGATCCAAAACCCAATTTTTATGTATTTTGATATTTCAATTAAATAAATGATTATATGCATATGCTTTTAGTTATATATATATATATATATATATATATATATATATATATATATATATATATATATATATATATATATATATATGATATATATATATAGAAAGCTTTTGAGGATTTAATGGAACAGAGAATATAAATAAATGAAAGATTGAGAAGATTATCAGTTATCAGAATCAGATAGAATTAAAGATTTTAATGACCAAAAGATGATGAAATTCCATGATAATGATGATGATATTTATATGAGATTTATATGATATAATTCTGGACAGGTTCAGTGAAATTCTGAACATAGAGATTTAAAGACTTAAAAGCGGGTCAAAGATTTGATTTGACAGAGAACAGAATTGACAAAGATAAAATTCTGAGATAACTCAGGTGGCAGATTTTTATATCTGTTTGATAAAGACCCAGACCTGTGAGTTATAGATATTCAGATTGAACATGCATAAATTCCGGTTGAGATATATTGTTGATGTTAGATTTATTGACATTCATTTTATCAGCTGGATTGAGACCTGTGCACACCATGGCTGGGTGTTGCCCAGTGGATCATGATAGCTAATTGATTATCATTTCATATTGCATTGAGTACTTCTTCAGACATTGCTTTATGATTCTTTGCTATCATGACTTCTATGACTTAAGCTTTCATTATTTGATCAGACACTTGATAGACTTATTCAGCTTGACTAGCCTTGATGGTCTCTTGTTCTAGACCTGGCTATTTCACCAGTTCTTATGAACTTGGTAATGACCTCCGATGTTCCGCCATATTGACTTACTGGTAGCTAGCCCGGTATGTGGCTGATCCCCACGATTTAAGCGTGAGTGTGGCCTGAACATCATCCAATTCTATGATTCTATATCTCAATCATGAGGGCTGTAGCGGCAGCCAAGACATATCACGCTAGACTAATGACTCCGCTTGACACGCATGTTGATATTGAAAATCTATAAACTCACTAAGCATTGCTTACAGTTGCTGCATTATAATTTTACAGGTAAAAGCAAAGGAAAGTCACCTGCTGGACCTAGCTCTTAGGTCAATTAACGATCAAGACAGAAGTATCATAGACCACTACACAACAAATCCTTTCGGTACTGATTGGAAGACAGCAATTGTTGTGGATTTTGGGTAGACTTAATATGATTCTATGATGTAATCACTAGATTAGATGTTACCCTTTTATAACTTTACTTTGAAATATGTAACTTAAATCCTAATCAGTATGTACATGTAATTTTTAATTCTGCAATTAATTACCCTATCTTAGTATGGTTGATATCGTATTGCATGATGTGGGACCTAGACTCTGAGGACTGCCCCGTAAGGGAAGGTCTTCACAAATTTTGAGTTTTAGCATGATTAGTGAGTAGTTTTCTTGTTCACCCGCTTGGGATGATGGATTCTATGTATTAATTGGTAAATTATTGGATTGATTGATGGATTTTGGTTTATATTTGTTGGATTCTTGATTATTTCATATTTCTTGTTAAAAATCAGATTTTTATTAATCTTTTAGCATTGTTTTGCGATAATAAAGTGTTAATTAAATCTGCGTTTTAAAAAGAAAGAGGCTTTAAATGAAAAATTAATAGTCAATTATCTCTTCTAGGCATTGTGTGCGATAATGATTTGATAGTTGATTGTTAATCTAGAATTTTATGTGTTTGTTGGTTCTTATGCATTGTGTTGCGATAATAGGATTGACAAATCATAAAGTTTGATTTTTAAAGTGACAAAGTCAATTTGTTGGATTTCGGTGTTAATCGATTATCTTTATGCATTGTGTTGCGATTATAAGATTAATTGGTTAATATTAGAGTTTGACGAGTTGCTTTGTTTCCATCACGTGGTTATCAAGATTAAATATTTTAACTTGAAGTAATTAAATAATCGGTAAATTAAACCAAAATCCGGGCTTAATTGAATTTAAAATTGGTTATCAACCGATTTGTCTTTAGTCAATCAATTCAATCCATCGCCAGTTAATTATAGTTTTCTAATTCCAAGGGTGACGCTTTCGTAATATTAGAGTTTGGTAAAATTTATCATCGTTCTTTACTTGCTCAAGTTAGTTTGATTTGAGTTTGCTTTAATAAGTTTGATTCAGTTGTCGTTACTTGCTTGCTTTAGTCGTTTAGTTTAATTCCTGTTTGCTGGAATTAGTTTTTATTTTAATCTAAAAATAAAATAAATATTAGTTTAACTTTTTATTCTTGTGTTACTTAGTTTGCTATAGTTATTCTGTTAGTTAATTTTAATTATTTTCTTTAGTTGATAACTTCCTCAAAACGTCAAAAATAGCTAAATATTGGTTTAGGTTGTAGTATTTGAGTCTCCAATCTTTATTCCGTTCCCTGAGTTCGATAAATCCTGGGTGATTCTTAAAGCTATATTGCACACGATTGGTACACTGCCAGTTGTGTAATTTATACTTTGGGTTCATTTAGACATTAAAACCTGAGGTGTGTTTTGCACGCGTCAAGTTTTTGCACGCGGTTGCGTATTCATCTCACGCAGGGGCGTAACTGATCTTCATCTGCACGCAGGTGCGTGACTTAACTCACGCAGGCACGTGATTTGCTTCGCTTCTTATAAAAACTCAGTTCAGCGCCATTTTTTTAGAACACGCTTCTCTTCGTACGCACCACAGCTCCTGCACGTTTCTTCTCCTCTCCATTTCAATAGATTCTAGCAAGCTGCTTCTCGATTTTAGCTTCAATTTCTGCAATCCAGGTTTATTTCTTCCCCTTTTCATCTCCATTCTCGATTTTGGGAAATGCTAGGGTTCTTATTTGGGGGCTGTGTACAGACACACACAGTCACGATTTATTTCTGGTTATTGATCCATCTCTGGTTCTTCAAGTGTTAAGGGTTCTTATTTTCGAAGTTCTCTACTTGTTTCGTTGGTCATTCAAGATGAGAGATTGTTCATATTTAGGGGGCTGTTGTGAACCGCATTCACACGCACGCACTGTTAACTCATTCACAGCTTTATTGCTTTTATCTTTGCCTGTTCTGTTTGTATCATTCAAGTGGAGGTATTGTTCTTGCTTGGGGCTGTCATGAACCTCATACACACACACACACACACACACACTGTCACGATTGTTATGTGAGTATCTGTTGATTTTTTATCTCGATTCTTAAGCTGAGTATCTGTTGATTGTCGGTTATTTCGCAATGTTCCAATCTTTCCATTGTTATGTGTACTTACTTGCTCTGAGTTTCGGTTGGTTTGCATTGGTACAGAATTATTGCTCTCAATTTTCAAATAATGCCCAGAGCAGACATTGTTATTGATTCTTAGTTGGTTTTTGTGCTTAAATTAGTTGAGTTGTGTGTTTCTTGCTTTGTGCAATGTGTTAATTTTAAAGTTAATTCTGGGTTTCATCTTGAGCCACTGCACACACAGACTCGAGTTGATTTGGATCCAACTTCGTGTTCATCTGGTTTATCACTCCAGTGGGGTTTACTTGCTTGTTTAGATAGTGGAGTTGGTTCGAATTCAGCAGCGGTAATCTCCATGTTTATCAGTACCCCCGGTGTAGTTTCTGATTGTTAAGCTGTATGTTGATTCATTAATATGTGTTTCCTAAACGCAATCTGTTCATCCGATTGTGTTTCACCATTGCATGCTCTTGGACTGCTATGTACTTGTTTCTATTTGTTCAAGTAGTGAAATACTTGTGATGTGGGTTTTGATTTTAGTGTCCAGGATAATGTGAATCACGCTCTCAAGCACTGCCTTTCTCAGATTTATTACACTTTTTGCTTGATTTTTTTTTGCGCATCTGGTTAGTTTAAGGCTTTTTTTATCTTTCTATCTGCTCTTCGCATGTGTGCAGCTACGGGTTTAGAATTGAAACATATCACCCCTAGCTGGTTGTTATGCATATATTGGTACTGATCAATTGAATATCATGGGTTGGGGCTGGAATTGAGCCGAAGTGAGTAGGTATATCATTCATGTGGTTGTTATGCTATACATTAGTTGATGGAATTGTTTCTCCCTATCTGATTCTATGCACTTGGCATCCATCTAGTTAGCATGACTAGTCCTCATCTCATGTGCGGATATGGTTCGCAATTGGCTAGTAATCATCATGTTCATCTTTAATGCTCATGTTTCGACTCTTAAGTGCATGTTGTACTATTGTCATTTCTCGCTCACAGGTATGTTTAGCATGCATTTCTTACTTTGGGTACTTTCGAGTATTATTATTATTATTATTTTTGTTTTATTTCTATTTATTTATTTATTTGTTTATTATTATTATTATTTTATTTTTGTTTATTATTATTTTTCTTATTTATTCTTATCAATTTATAGTCCTAATTTTTTCTTAGATTTTAGCCTCTATTAGTGTCTTTTTATTCCTTGTACACCTATATCTGCTTGATGCACATTTCTTGCACTTTTAACTCAAACTAACTTTGAAATGTGTTATCTTTTGCTCAGATCATGCGAGGCAACAGGCCACGACGTATCCCATCACCTCCTTCATCTCCTTTACCAGAGGGTGACCCTGAGGCAGTGGCAGGCCCTCCCGATCTCGATCAGTGGTTGGTTTTCGTCAGGGACGACGATATGCGAGAGTTTGGCAAATTAGTTGGCAAGAGTTTTGCCTCGACGACTTCCATAAGCTGGGCCGACATGACCACAACTGGCATCACTGATCACCTGCGGCACATTATGCAGCATGGTCCTACAGATTTGGACCACCCTCCAGCCTTTGAGCGACTTCTTTCTATTCGAGAGCCTGTGTATCGAGAGCCATGTCTAGAATTTTTAGCCACAATAGTTTTTGAGGGGGCTATCACTGACTATGATGACACTAGCATGATAGGCTTCAGGCTAGGCGGGGTTGAGAGGGAGTTTTCACTGCGTCAGTTTGCTACAGTTATGGGAATATATACAGCAGAGGAGGCTTCTACGACTATGTTTGAGGATGCTGTTCGCGACGCCCCTACAGACTTTGATCATTTATCTTTTTGGGCAGAATTTGCAACGGGTAGATACTCAAACTCAGCCAAAGGCACATCATTCCGAGACCCGCTACATAGGCTATTTTGGAGGATTTTGGCAGAGACCTTATGTGGAAGGGGAGTAGGTGCAGGCAGTGTCTCGATCAAGGATTTGGAGAGCATGCACTTATTTTTGAGAGAGGAGCGGCCTGTTCAGATTGCTTATCGTTTAGCCTGTTTCCTCCGCCATTGTTCTGGCGTTCGTTCGAGTAGTGCCATCACTGGTGGAGCCTACATCACACATTTAGCTCGCCGGTTGGGCATTTTGACTCCAGATATTGAGAGCCGCCTTACGAGAGTGCTGGAGCATGGTGTTATACAGATTCAGTTGCAGACTCTCCGCAACATGGGCATCGTAGATCGCAGGCACAACCACCTCGTCATCCCACAGCCTCAGCCCAGAGCCCAGCCTGACCCACCCCCATTCCATGTTCCCCGCCCTGATATCCCTGAGCCTTCGCATGCATCCACCTCCACACACTTTCCATCGACCCCTCCAACCCTACATTTTGGAGTCCTACCTACCGATCTAGTAGCCCATTATGCAGCCCTTACTGCCCTCCTTCACACGTATCGGGCCACAGATTCACTACTGGCAGCTGCTGGATTGCCATCGTTACCACCCCTACCTTACTCCCTTGTCCCTACCCCTGCTGCTCCCTCTGTGGACCCGACACCGACTGATACTCATGTGGGTCAAGAGCAGCAGCCACCGCCATCCCCACACCAGTCACCTCACTCATCACCACCGCCTACACCACGTCATCATTCACCTACTTCCGCTGATATGGGCTTATCTGCATCTACTTTTGTCTCCTCTCCTGCGGTCTCTGATGCTAGGCCTCCTGTGCGCCCTTTGGATGCCTCCCGTATCGACAGGCCGAGAGCTTCTACTATCACGCATATGTATTCTCGTCGCCGTGTCAGGCGTTCCTAGCCGTAGTGATATCATGGGTGTTCAGGATGTTTATTTTATTTTCTTTTAGGTTTTACTTTATCATTTGTATCTAATTGTTTACTTTATTATTTGATGTACAGTTATTTAGCTTATTGTTACTTTATCATTGCTGATATCTGGTTGTTCATTATGCTTGCTTTTGATTAAGGTTGGACACTGGTAGAGATGCTTGCTGGCAGTAAGTTCAGCTTCATCGTTCAGAGCCGCCTAAGTGCTTTTTTCATTATCAGGGGAGTTTCTCTCGTTCCAATTTACTCTTGCCTGTTCGATTTGCATGGTTTATGTCATTGAGGACACTGTCAGATTTAAGTGTGGGGTGGGGGTATAAAAATGTTGATTTTGAGATTTGCACGTACTTAAGTAAAAGTCGCAACATTTTTGTCAAAAATTGGGCTGATTTTCAAAATTTATTATCTATTTTTGGCATGTTGGACTCTTTTGCAGTATTGTTCTATTTTCTATGCATGCGAAGCTGAGCAAGTGATTTTGAGATTATTTTGTGGTAACAGGATGTTTGATGTGCATGTCACGCTTCTTGACTGAAATTCCATGATTAAGCACAAATAACCCTGTATATTCGTTTCGTGAGAATTTGAGCCCATCTAGCATTCATATTTAATGCTCATTATTCTTTCGGTGTGAATTTGTCGGTGTTAATTGGATTAAGGTAGAACTTGTTTGTCAAATGCATGCCAAGATCACATCGTTTGAGAATCTAGCATTTATATAAAGGCACAGTTAGGATACCCTTTTTCCCCAATGACACTCTTACCTTCATTATTTCCCATAGTCTCCCCGTTTGAGTCTGAGCCTTTCATTTCGGTGACAACCCACATTATCAGCCAAATAATCCTTTTGTCTATCGTTTGACCGGAATTGGGATCGTGATTTAGTAGCAAGATATAGGGATTTATCTTGGATCATTCATTTGTTAGTTAGTCCGCTGTGAGCCTTGACGATTATGCATTGTTTTGATAGTAGTCGAGTCATATGTAATTCCGTGCTTTTGTGTTCTTCCTGACTTTTCTAGTGTTGTACCGCGGCAATGCTAGTATGGTTAAGAGAGTTCTTTTTGGGTACAAAATGGACATATTCGGTGCTTGAAAATTCAGCGCTATAAAAAAAGAGAAAAAGAAAAAGAAAAAAAAAAGAAAAGAAAAAGAGAAGAGAAAAGAGAAGAGAAGGTATTGGTATAAGAAAGAATAAACAAAATTTTTTGTCCTTCTGAGCTGTTATTAGATGTGAAAATCAAGCCAGTTTGCTTGGGAAATCCTCTCAGTGATTTATTTGGTCCATTGTTGGTTACTCGCTTCTATTGCTTGCTGCTTGATCTTAGATCCCATTCTTTTAGCCCACTTTGGCCATATAGTTCCCATGTCCTTAGCCTAGCCTCGTTACAGCCCATTAAGACCTTTATGTGCTTTATTTTCAAACACTGAGTGATGGCGGCGTGATTTACTCTCAAGCATATGCTCACATTCTTTTAACATGTCTGGCATTGAGCGAAATTTTTGAAAACACACGAGCCTATACACTTGAGTGATGAGTGAAAGCTGTGAGGTGCTGAGTCATGTGATTAGGTGGGAAGTTGTTGACATTGTCATTATATTCTTTTTGCATCTTGTGGTCTCATTGATTCTTGCCTTGGCTTCAAATTCATAGTTTATGGATCTTTAATGCTTCAGAGTCTATGTGTTTCTTGAGAGTTTGTTTTGTGTTGAGGCCTTGGTTAGAGACATTTATGTTGCAGTTTGCTTGGGGACAAGCAAAGCTCAAGTGTGGGGTATTTTGATATGTGCAAAATTATACATGTTTTTGATATTTATCTCCAATTTATGTGGTTTTCAGACCGAAACGCGTGAAAAAGATACTGATTTCATTAATATGTTTGGTCCGCAGGTCAGAAGCCATTAAATCAACATGGGAACGGAGATCAAGGCTAAAATGACGAGATTTTATGATCCAGCCATCCCCCGTAATCGAAAGCAAAGATTTAACGAAAAGTGATTCTACACGCCCGCGTAAGACTCTCCACGCACCTGTGTGGCCAAGTCCAGTTGAGCATCCACGCACCCGCGTAGAACATCCCACGCACCCGCGTGCCCATTTTCAGTCAAAGCAAGCCACGCACCCGCATAGCTTACCCACGCAGGGGCGTAGGCTAGGTTAAGTCCACGCACCCGCGTGACTCGCCCCTACGCGACCGCGTGCCGGGCCCAGCCCACCAACTTCGTTTTTAAAACCTAAGATGCGGCAGTTTCAATTCAGAATCGTTTGGAGGCGATTTTCAGACATATGTTGGCGAATTTCTTCTCGATTTTCAGTAGTTCTACATAGTTAATCATAGTTGTAGGTATTCGGGGCGATTCCAGCATTAATTCGTGCGTTTCAAACACGATCTAGGCGATTTCAGAGCTTTCTTTCATCTTTCTCGTAATTTAATCATAGTTTAGCTAAAGGGTTCGAATTTCTTGGATTACAAGTATTCAGTTCGAGTTTTGGATTCAAATTCTTTATTGTAGCAGCGCGATTTGGTACATTCGTTCCTTTAACTTTCTGAATTCATGATGATTTTTATTAATTTGAGTTTAATTTTGAGTTTTAGCATGATTAGTGAGTAGTTTTCTTGTTCACCCGCTTGGGATGATGGCTTCTATGTATTAATTGGTAAATTATTGGATTGATTGATGGATTTTGGTTTATATTTGTTGGATTCTTGATTATTTCATATTTTCTAGTTAAAAATCAGATTTTTATTAATCTTTTAGCATTGTTTTGCGATAATAAAGTGTTAATTAAATCTGCGTTTTAAAAGAAAGAGACTTTAAATGAAAAATTAATAGTCAACTATCTCTTCTAGGCATTGTGTTGCGATAATGATTTGATAGTTGATTGTTAATCTTGAATTTTATGTGTTTGTTGGTTCTTATGCATTGTGTTGCGATAATAGGATTGGCAAATCATAAAGTTTGATTTTTAAAGTGACAAAGTCAATTTGTTGGATTTCGGTGTTAATCGATTATCTTTATGCATTGTGTTGCGATTATAAGATTAATTGGTTAATATTAGAGTTTGACGAGTTGCTTTGTTTCCATCACGTGGTTATCAAGATTAAATATTTTAACTTGAAGTAATTAAATAATCGGTAAATTAAACCAAAATCCGGGCTTAATTGAATTTAAAATTGGTTATCAACCGATTTGTCTTTAGTCAATCAATTCAATCCATCGCCAGTTAATTATAGTTTTCTAATTCCAAGTGGGTGATGCTTTCGTAATATAAGAGTTTGGTAAAATTTATCATCGTTCTTTACTTGCTCAAGTTAGTTTGATTTGAGTTTGCTTTAATTAGTTTGATTCAGTTGTCGTTACTTGCTTGCTTTAGTCGTTTAGTTTAATTCCTGTTTGCTGGAATTAGTTTTTATTTTAATCTAAAAATAAAAAAAATATTAGTTTAACTTTTTATTCTTGTGTTACTTAGTTTGCTATAGTTATTCTGTTAGTTAATTTTAATTATTGTCTTTAGTTGATAACTTCCTCAAAACGTCAAAAATAGCTAAATATTGGTTTAGGTTGTAGTATTTGAGTCTCCAATCTTTATTCCGTTCCCTGAGTTCGATAAATCCTGGGTGATTCTTAAAGCTATATTGCACACGATTGGTACACTGCCAGTTGTGTAATTTATACTTTGGGTTCATTTAGACATTAAAACCTGAGGTGTGTTTTGCACGCGTCAAGCATCTACGCAAATACGTGAGCAAAATGTAACATTTCAATGCCCGAAACTAAATGAAACAAATTACACTACGTGGGCAATCATAATGGAAACAATATTAAAAGCATATGACCTTTGGGAAACACTTGATGCCACAGAAGATATAGATGAACAAAAAGATGCAAACAACAAAAGCAATGATACTAACAACTTTGCCACAAGATATTTTAATGCAAGTTCCATAGTAAGCAAGTGCGAAAGAAGTATGTGAGTCTATCAAAGTACGATACATGGGAGAAAACCGAGTTCAACAAGCACGCCTACAAACTTTAAGGAGCGAATTGGAGGCTTTAAAAATGAAGAATAACGAAACAGTGAGCAACTTTGTGGGAAATTAGGAAGCATAAGAGGCAAGGTCAAAAGTCTTGGTTCGAATCTTAAAGACAAAGTACTCGTAAGAAAGCTACTCAACTCGTCCCAAAGAAGTTTCTACCGATCGTAGCATCTATTGAACAATTCTCGGATGTTGATAATATGTCATCTGAAGAAGCAACAGGAAGAATAATAACTTTTGAAGAACGCCTTAAAAGTCAAGATGAACCACAAGAAGATCACCAAGGCAACCTTCTAATGGCAACTTCAAGAACTCAACACCAAGGAAAAGGTCGAGGAAGAAACTTCAATAAAGAAAGAAAAGAACGTGAAAGAGGTACAAATCAAGAATGAAGCAAAAACAGAATGA
The DNA here is from genome assembly GCA_020465985.1 of Centrapalus pauciflorus. NCBI lineage: Eukaryota > Viridiplantae > Streptophyta > Magnoliopsida > Asterales > Asteraceae > Centrapalus > Centrapalus pauciflorus. The sequence goes on from JAANYP010006509.1 coordinate 184,487, forward strand.
GATGTTATGAATGTGGAGAATTTGGTCACTTTGCATACGAATGTTTAAAATGGAAAGAGAAAGATAAGAAGCAAGAAACACATCTCATCTATCTAAGCGACGGCGACCCTACAATGTTGTAAGACAAGATGATCGTGATTAAGGGGGTGAATGATGGATTAATCCCGATCAATCTTAAATTAGTATGTTAATTCTGTAAATTATGTAAAGTATGATGTATGAATACGTAAATTATAGTAAGTAGAATGACCTAATTAGTATTTAGGAAATTTGAAGGGTTGCACCTTTTCACAAAGGTTGTGACTTTTCATGAAGGGGTACCACGAAGAGTTGCGGCTATTCATCGCACCCTTTCGATTATTATATAAAGGTCCTAATGTAACCATTGCAAAGTGTGATTTCTAAATATTGTTAAATAAAGTTCATATTTTGTAAGAAAATCGTGTGCAATTTAGTGTAAGAATTCCAACAACAATTAGGGGAATATGTTGGACTTAATTGTTTATGTCTTGTTGATCAAAATTAGTTGGTTAATTATGTTAGTTAGTTAGTTAATAAAAGCGGTTAATTGCTAATTATTAGTTAATTCGGTTATAAGGGTGTAGCGGTTATTTAACCACCAATCTAAAGGGTGTTTCTATTCGAAAGCACCGGTTCATTAGTTATAAATAGGACATGAAATATGTTGTGATAGGCATTCCATTTGATGAAAAAATAAAGTATATTTAGAGGGATCAAACATAGTTCTTGTTCTTATTTTCTTTTAAAACTTGAATGATGTTATATGCATGATAATCTAATGACGAACGTGATCCTGGAATAATAAAGAACCTGTGCAGAAATCTAATAGATAGAACCAAGGAGGGAAATTGAAAATTTCCAATGAAAATCACATCTTTAAGCGATGATCGAGATCTAAAGAGCAGCAAGTGGTTACCTTATGCCATGACCGGGTCCACAGAACACCCTTGTTACGTTTAAATCGACGATGCCACCATTAATAGCAACACAATCGTCACCTAGTAAAGTGTATCAGAAAACGATTAAAGACTGCTTTTATAGAAGAAATTGCTTAAGAAATGACTAAGAAGGATACATAGATGTCATACCGGTTTGAATATTGGAGTCATGGATATTAACATGTGATGAAGCAGAAATATCGATCCCATCAGTATTGGGACTGTCCTCAGGTGCTAAAATTTGAAGATTTCCGACATCTACATCTTCACAACCAGTGATGCTAATATGAAGCCTTGGGCTGTTAATATGTGTCGTACCTCTCAGTCGAAGGCCGTCACATGCATTAAAATGTAAAGCCTAAATGATTTTTATATCATTTACATGTTAATTGTATAGTGTTATCAAAGTCTTTATCCACATTCTATATGATTTGTAATATAAAAAAACAGACTTCTTACCGATGGATCTTGACAAGTTTCAGTTGTCACCTGCAAAATGGAACGATAAGTTCAGAGCGTTTTATTTCGTATGATAGTGATCAAACTCAAGCCTGCAGATTCAGAGGATTAGTTAACCTGATTTCTCCACCAGAAGGAGCCCTGGCCATCAAATTGGCCAGGTCCATCGATGGTGAGTCCTTGCACCAATGTGAAGTGTATCCAAAATTGATTCCCTTCACAATCTTTCCATCCATCAAGTGTCGTTGGTGCAGTGATGTTTCCCAAAAGCTACTTATCAAAACACATGTATTTGCATAAAACTAATTACATACTTCAATGTGAACAATTAATTGTCCCTTTCTGTAGTGATTTCGATCAATACGAGTTTGATTTTACCTTGATATGTAATGTAGGTGATTTGCATGGACCCTTGAATGCCACCGGGCCTAATAAAAACGTCTTTTCTGAAGGGATGATCAACGTCGGCACATCTCCTGAATTATCTCCGCATACATCAGTCCATGCTTGAACGAAAGCCTACAACGATGAACATAATTAGAAAACAGCTGACTTCTTTTGCATGGACCACATTGTCTTTTGATTCAAAACTTGTACACATTTTTTACTTCGGTGTCGTCTGTATTCCCATCTCCTATTGCACCATAAGATGTTACATCGTAAGCGGTTGCACTTGCAGTTTTTGGGCCAGAAGAAATGTAACAAAAGCTCAAAAATACCACCATCAGTAAACCCTGGAAACAGAACTAGATCAAACAAACTGTGACTGAATCTAGCAAGTTGAGAGCATTGATCCGGTTTTCTTACCATTTCTTGAATGCAATACTTGAAGCTGCTAACTCTGTTCTTGTGTTTTTATCCGTCTGTAAGACTGTATTACTTCCTCTGTTTGATTCCAGTATATATAGTATATGTAATGTGCGTCAAATGGGTTATCTTATAATTGTGGCCTCGAAAGAAAGCTACCGCGCGCCAAATATCTAGACTAGTTTCAAACAAAATCTTTTTAAAAAACCTGTGAATTTAACGCTTGTATAAATGTGTCAAATGTAACATACAAGGATTTTGTAACATATCTGATTAAAGAGTTCTTTATCACAAACCCCAAAATGTAACTAAATCTCTTGTCCACATTAAATACATTATACATAAATTCATGGCGGATTCACATAACGGCCCTGTGAACACTCAAATATTCAAATGCATAAAAGACTATACTGTCTATACATAACTTTTTTTCTTCAAAATTAAGTGTGAAAGTATGCCAAAAAATTATGTTGAAACTCACTTGTCCTTAAAAGTAGGAATGTTTAATATGCAGAATCTTTGGTCTTGCCAGTTGACAACATTGCTCTTAAACTAATGGTAGATGAAGGAGAAATTAATACCCCAATATTGCATAATTGTACATCAACACATGTCCTACGCGATTACGCGCGCCAATTTCCCAAAGGACTGGTATTTATTTGTATGTAAAAATACAGGGGCCATTCCTTGGTAAAACAATGAATTCTTAAATTTATGTTTTCATAAATTGAGCATGGATGTTCCATGGTAATGGTAATCAAATTCGCAGCAAAATTGTATGTTGGAACATATAAGATTCTAATTAATTATTTTGAGTTCATGTTTATATATACAGACACAAGTAATAACCATGGGCACTATATAACATGCCGGGGATCATATATGTGACACTGTCGCTACAACTTGGTAGAGGCAAGACTGTCGTTGACATCTACCTCTGCTACCCCATCGATCTCCATGGGACTCGAGGTTTGTTGTTGTTTAGAACAGACACTGTAATTTGAATTCTTTTTTAGACCAAATAGTTGAGTAGAAGGAATGCCAAACTTGTTTTCTTGATTTATGAAAGAATCTTCCATTGTTTGCGATGGTTGAGATATTGATAATTGATCATGTATGCATCGAGAAGCAAACACACAAAGATACATACATGGTACACATGCATATATGTATGTAACTTTCAAATGGGAGGAGAGCCAGAGAGGGAAAAAGAGCTAGGGAGGGAATTGAAATGCATTTAAGGTAAATTGACATTGTTAATTAGATTAATACTTTGTAAGAATTCGGGATACATATGACCCCCAATGCGGCGGGGCTACTATAATCTAACCGCAAGTAACACTTGGGGTGGTAGAATCAAAATTTCCTTCAGTATTTACACAGTAAGCAACTGCATCATCTCCGGTGATCTCAACCTGGTTTGTTACAATGTCCGTACAGTTGAACACCGCGCTGCAATCAAAAGTAATTGCTTGCTTTGTTGCTGAAGATCCGAATATATTTGTATACATTATATTACTAACTTGTACTGCTGGTGCATCAGGCTGATCCAAACAAAAAGAGTAAATGTTAGACATGAAATTAAATCTTCCCTATAAAGGAATAATGTTATTTTTTTGGCATGGAGCTACAAGCAAAGGCTTACCGGTCCTGGGCAGAACCCATTTTCAAAATTATCGCAGTAATGCTGATCAATTATGATCGGATTCTCGACGTCAATGAGATTAATGTCTTGATATACAATTCCCCTAGCATACCCCGTTCCACCCTATGATATATAAACAGGATAAAAATCAAATAATCTGTTAAAATGATAGAAAATGTCTATATATCATATGTAATTTTGTTTTTTACTGGTACTGTCTTGATTCGTAATCCATTTGTTGTTCCTGAGATGCTACAGTTTACTACAAGTACTTGTTCTACTGTGTCATAACCACCATTTTCCCCAAGGCTTCCGATACTGCAAAAACATGTCCACAGAATGAGTTCAGAATTTTGTAAGATCAAGCAACAATTAATCAAGATATAAACAGATAACGTGGTACCTTATGCCATGACCTGGTCCACAAGACACACCCGTTACATTTAAATCGACGACGCCACCGTTAATAGCAACACAATCATCCCCTATTTAAATGTATATTTCAAAATGATTAAAGACTGTATCATAGAAGAAAGTGCTAGGAACTAATTAATTAGTACAGATATTAATTTTATACCAGTTTGAATACTAGAGTCATGGATATTAACATGTGATGAATCACTGATGTCAATCCCATCAGTATTAGGACTGTCTCCAGGTGCGAAAATCTGAAGATTTCCGATATCTACATCTTCACAACCATTAATGCTCATATGAAGCTTTGGGCTGTTAATATGTGTGGTACCGCTGAGCCGAAGACCGTTACACTTATGAAAATGTAAAGCCTATAAACAATTCAGATTCACATGTTAATTAGTTTTCTCAAAATCGACATGCATCCATTCTTGTCTTTATGGTAATTAGGTAAAGAGAGTGATCATGAAATATTGAAATCATACCGCAGGGCGCTCACAGGTATCGCTTTGCAACTGCAAAAGGAAACAATGAGGCCAAATCTGTAAACTGTTTAATTATTGACACTGAACTCAAGTTCAAATCAGAAACTTTACCTCTTGTCCCCACCAGATTGAGCCTTGGCCATCAATTTGCCCAGGTCCATCGATAACGAGTCCTTCCACCGAATTGAAATATATCCAATAGTTTTTCTGTGGACAATCTTTCCATCCATCTATTGTAGTTGGTGCAGTGATGTTGCCCAAAAGCTACCCGTCAAAACATAAATTACAGACATTAAATGATTAATAACATCTATTAAAAGAATTGATTGAAAAAGGAGAGAGAGGCTGAAAAAAGTGTCAAAAAAAGAGTAAAAGTAAACTTCTTTTAATACTCGTAAAATATACTTTCTTGGACTAAGAATGTAACAAATAGAATTTTTTTGACTAAATTAAACCTACCGATTAAACCATTAATATGTCAGAGAAGAAGTTTATTATGTAATCTAGAATAAATTACCTGAATAGTTACTGTAGTAGGGGATTTGCAAGGACCATTGAATGCCACCGGGCCTAATAAAAACATGTTGGGTGATGGTATGATCAATGTCGGGTCTTCCGAAGTATCTTCACATAGATCAGCCCATGCTTTAATAAACGCCTGCAACGATCAACATAATTAGAAAACAATTAGCGGTTTGTGGTTCATCTACATGGAACCATATTCTTTTTTTTTTTTTTTGAATCAAACTTGTAGACATATAGGCATGGTATAATTACATCGCTATCATCTGTAATCCCGTCTCCAACCGCACCATAAGATGTTACATCGAAAGTGGCTGCATTTGTGGTTTTTGGGCTAAAAGAAACACAACAAAAGCTAAAAAAGATCACAATCAGAAAACCCTGCAAAGAGAAGAGAAGATTTGTTTGAGTGAATCTAGTATGATATGCTAGAGCATCTATGGACATTCCTTCTATACATGGTTATCTTACCATTCTTTTGAGTTTTATCAGCAATTGAAGCTTGATGCTATTACTTATTAATATTTGATTTCATGTGTAATGCTCCTACTCTTTAGTTCCAATATATAGTGTGAGAAAATCTTAGAATATATGTGTGTGCATGAAGATTTAGATAATCTGAAATGTGTGTACTAATATAAACACATCTTTCCTTTCTCATTTAGTCATTTATTTATATGGTATTGCATGTATAAAAAATAAATAACAAATTTGATTCGAGATATCTTAAAAGTGAGTAGCAAAAACATTTTGTTTGGCAATGATAACCAAATTAAGAATGAACTCCTGGTCTCTATTATCTATTTTTTAACAACATAAGAAATTTCATAAAAACTAACAAGTAGCAAAAAACAAAATTACATAAAGGGATACAGGCAGAAAGAGGATTCCGCACCCGATTCAACCATCTGTATTGATAGATGTTGATCGTCCCAGGGTGGATAAAACTCTCATGGCATATGGATCATTGCATTCTGAAGCATATGATCCATTAAAGACATCTTGAACATAATTGTTGTTACTCATATTTACGGACACCAAATGCAGAAATAGGACAGAAGAAATACTGAACTTTGGAACACAGAAATACACTAATATAATCACTATTATTTCTGATAATCACACACAAACATTCTGTTCTGTTAATACATATAGGCTTCGATTATGTGCCAACAGACACATCTATTCTGAACCGATGCAACTGTTGGAACAACAGTTACATCATAACTAACTTAAACCGGTTTAGGACATTACCGGTACATAGACTTAGGCTAATAATATTTACAATATTAATGTCACATAATAATCTTTAACTAAAGTTTCAATAACATTTATATTTCTAACATGTATCATTACTTTGCTACACCATTCGAGAGCCGTAGAAACAAATCAACAATGAAGCCGTGACACATAGAGATATTTGTGCAAAAAACTCTAAAGTTGGACTATTTTTATTGATTAAATCCACAAACATTTTTCAATACACAAAGAACCATAAACTGGCAAATTAAATCTTACGGAATTGGGATATTACCTATTGTAACTGATTGAAAGTCATAGGCTACCGTCAACAAGTAATCAGTAACCATCAAAATTTCATTGAAAAAATAAATTCCAACAAAAAAACACATATATGAACAAAAAAAATCAACATGAAATTAATGTGAATTTGAATTATAAATCACAGATAAGTGAAAGAAGGTTCACCAGAGATGATCAGTAGCAAGTTAACTATTTTGAAATTAAAGAATATCATTTTAATAAGTTTTACTCAGTTGAAGGTCTTTTAACTTGAGAGTTTTTACACAAATATCTTTAACATATATCATCAAAAATTGAATCCTTCAATACATATTTAAAGAGAATACTAAATCATCCCTAAAATTTTCATATAAAATCGATCACGGTCCGAAGTGCAACATCTATATATCCCAATTGATCGAGCTTCACTTAATTAAATGTAGTTCTGACTTCTGAGGAAGAAGGAAAATGGAGTAGTTTAGGATCCATGATTAGGGTATTGCTTATACTGCTATAATATGTGGAAAACCCCTTAAGGGTGTATGCATTCATCTCACAGAATATATAGAACAAATATTTACATAAGAGACCCCTACACTATACATTATTTAACATACCCCCCCTCAGTCGGAGCTCGAGGAGGACGAATATTTACATAAGAGACCCCTACACTATACATTATTTAACACTATACATTATTTAACATACCCCCCCTCTGCTAACTGTTGAGATGAGGGCACATGCAACACACGCACTTGCCCCAAAGCAACACGTTCTTTTACAAAGTGTAAGTCAATTTCCACATGTTTGGTACGTTGATGCTGTACTGGGTTATTAGCTAAATACATGACACTTACATTATCACAAAAAACAACTGTGGCACGTGAAAGAGGTAGATGTAACTCAATTAAAAGATTACGAAGGCAGGCAGACTCGACAACAGTGTTAGCAATACCACGGTACTCAGCTTCTGCACTAGAGCGGGACACAACATGTTGGCGTTTAGAAGACCAAGAAACAAGATTGTCACCTAGGAAAATGCAGAACCCAGAGGTGGACTGGCGAGTTTCAGGACAACCGACCCAATCGGCATCAGTGTAACAGACCAAATGATTAACAGAGGATGGACGGAGAAAAAGCCCATGAGTGATAGTACCATTCACATAACGAAGAATGCGTTTGAGGGCATTCATATGTGGTTGACGAGGATCATGCATATACAGATATATTTGCTGTACATCATATGAGATTTCCGGACGGGTTATCGTGAGGTACTGCAAAGCACCTGCAAGACTCCGATAAAGAGTCGGATCATCGACCAGTTTGCCAGAGGAGGGATGATGCGAGTGTCGTTAACCCGTCAAAAATACCACTAAATACCTTAGAAGCTAGGGTAAGTAGGGATCGTATCCACAGAGAGCGAGAGGTTAATTGCACGTATTTAAGCGATTAGCATTGCAAAGTAAGTAACTTAGAAAGATTGAGTGGTTTGTAAAAAGGTGATTGCTTGATTTATAAAACTAATTACTTGCGAATTTTGTGAAAAGAAAACTTAAGAAGATTGTTTGATTGAATAAAGTACGAAGATAACCATTCCCGGATTCCACACCTCGCTTTGTGTTTAATTTATAAAAACGATTTGAAGATTACATAGACATAATCTTCGTTAGAATTATTATTAAAACCATTACGTGATCTTGGGCATAGCGCGTGACACGTTTGATTACTCGTCTTAATTAAATAATTAACTCGGCACGAATAATAAAATGTCTACGAACTATCTTGCGAAACGCAACAACAAAATAATAATCATTCGTTTACAATCACAATATAAATAATAAAAACCATGCAAACTTAAAGTAATCGTTCATAAAGTAAAACTTAGCGATGTGCTTCCTCCGAGAATGATTATGGTGAGCTTAGCCGGACATAGTTGATGCAACGTTCAAGAGTTGTTGATCCATCACCGTAGCTCGACTCGTGTGTTCTTCGTACGTGTTTTCGCTCAAACAGGGTTCTTTTCCTTAGCCTTCTCCTCCAAAAAACGATGTTGAACTCTGAAATATGACTTGGTATTTATAGGAAAAACTGGAAAAACCCTAAAAACGGCCGTCTATTATTTTAATGGGCTGGGCGCAGCCGTAGGCGCAGGCCTGCGCCCCCCCCTGCGCCCCTCTGTAAAATCCGTATTTTTGTGAATTAATTTCTTCTGTCAAGCACTCGGTCTGGGCGCAGGGCTGCGCCCCTCTCTGCGCCTGGCTCTGAAATTTCGTCCTTTTTTCATCATTTTAAACCGGATTTTGTTTCCCTGCATAGGCACAGAATTTATTCAATAGCGGCACATTCTATAACACTTTTGCATTAAAAACAACTCTTTTACGCTTAATAAACATGGTAAATTATAACCCGATCAAACTTCCCCAACTTAATTCTTGATCGTCCCGAGCAAGCAACGAAAATCAGATTTTTTTAAAACATCGGGTTTATCAAGCGTACAAAACATAATTAACTCATTTAAACAAGCACTAGCCTTCATAGATGTGTTGAAACTCGCAGACACGAACAGAATTTAATTCAGATATATCGTGATGTTTCTTGGATAGTTGTTCCAAAATTCCTCACCACTATTATCCTTTTAGCTCAAGGTTACAGAATTGAATTCACGTGGGTCACTGGACCATCTTTTTCCTCGATGCATGACTTGAGCTACTAATTTTTTTTTTCTTTTTTGTTCTTTTCATGCAATGTCTATGTTTTTCGTTCAAGTTTACTATGACTTTCTAGATGATCCGTGTAACAGGATTTGGGTCAGCCACTCCCAGACCAGTTGGTCTTAGGGGACTAGGCATGATGGTACCCTTCAGACTTAATCTCCTGAATCAACTAGGCCACACTTGAATTGAGGCTCTATTCGTGTTCGTTTCCTCCCCCTTATTGCATGAATAAATAGCGGCTATTGAAATCCTTGTTAATCATCCCTTGCTACAACACAATATATCCTACTTCAACTCGGTTCACTTCTTTGGGTTTTAAACATCTATGACTCTTTATGTTATGTTTAAACTCATATAATTACGTCTTTTTGCTTGAAACCGACCTAACTAACATCATCATATTTAAGTTGCAAGCTCAACAATTAGAATTTCTCGGGTTAATTGATCGGATCTTTTACGGCTCGCTCTTCACACAATCTTAAAAAGAAACACATTTATTCAGTCACACAAACACTAAAAATAATAAAGCATAAAAACAGTAATTCATCCTACTTAGAGAGAGGAACGGAAGAACCTGACAACTGCGGTGGTGGTGGCGATCCGAGAATACTGTCGTAGAACTCACTGAAAGGCCCATCATCTTCTCGTGCTAGTAATTTTCTTCAAACTTCCCCAACTTGAGTTGAAAACTCAAGTTTAACTGAGATCAACACTAACAATGGCACCTTAAATCTTTATAAGTGAGTTATTTGACCAAAAAGTTGTCATTTTTCGTAAATTTTTTCTCGGTTTCACGATATATAACATATAAAGCATAGTGTGAAGCATAATGCGTTCCCCTTCCCCAACTTAAAGAATTGGGGCGTCCTCGGCACACAAATAATTATGAAACAAGAAACATTTACGAAGAAATGAAACAACACATGTAGCATCTAAGTATTGAATATTCAAGCATGTGCAATATAGTATTGGTGCAACACACATTTTGCTAGGAATTGCCCCTCCCTAACGTAAGTATATTCCTTTTAATTTCCTCCAAGCTCAATGGTCCCGAATGTGCAAATTCTTTCCCCAACTTAGTTGGTTACCGCATGTGACATTTTGTAGTAAAGTCAAGCTCAAACGCAGCTAAGTGTTTTAAAGGACGATTTAAGAAATACTAACAATAAGAACTAAATATAACTAAATAAACGAAATTAAAGCACACTTTCGTGGTGAAAAACGATTGCACTTAGCATGTGCAACAAGCCTTTAAACCCCTCAGTAGCCTGAGTGGACGAGTTATAGTCTCGTGAGGGTTTCTATGGAACATACCCACAAAGTTCTTTGGGTTGCCTCCCAAAAAGCGCTAAGTTTAATGTCTTCAGCCAGACATTTTGGAGCTCTTACATGTTTAAGTTATATCTTCCAAGACCATTGTCTCAGATGATATAATTTCATTGTCAGCCCATTGTACAAATAATTTTAATCTGTGTCCGTTTACTTTAAATGGCTCACCACCTTTTTGATCTATTATTTCAACCGCACCATAGGGGTAAACATTAGTTACTGTGTATGGGCCTGTCCACTTACTTTTTAATTTGCCTGGGAAGAGCCGCAGGCGTGCGTTAAATAGCCAGACTTTGTCACCTTTATTAAACACCTTTCGTTTAATTATTCGATCGTGGAAAGCTTTTGTTTTTTCTTTATATATTTTAGAATTTTCATAAGCTTCCTTGCGAATTTCTTCTAATTCATTCAGTTGGTGTTTTCGATTTATACCGGCAGCTGTGAAGTTAAGGTTTGCATTTTTAATGGCCCATAAGGCGCGGTGCTCTAACTCCACCGGAAGATGACATAATTTCCCATAAACTAGTTTATAGGGAGACATACCAATAGGGGTTTTATACGCTGTACGATACGCCCAAAGTGCATCATCTAATCGTATTGACCAATCTTTCCTATCGGGTCGTACTGTTTTTTCTAATATTCGCTTAACCTCCCTGTTAGATACCTCTACTTGTCCACTAGTTTGTGGGTGATATGGGGTAGCTATCTTATGCGTCACTCCATAATGTTTAAGTAGTTTGCTAAAGTACATATTTTTGAAATGAGAACCCCCATCACTAATTATGGCTCTAGGAATTCCATGACGAGAAAATATATTACGTTTAACGAATTGGCAAACTACTTTGTGATCATTGGTTCTTGTGGCTTCGGCTTCTACCCATTTAGAGACGTAATCAACTGCCACTAGGATGTATTCGAAACCATATGACTTAGGAAAGGGTCCCATAAAGTCTATGCCCCACACATCAAAAATCTCTACTATAAGAATTGGTGTCATAGGCATTTGGTCTCTTTTTGAAATACCTCCTATCTGCTGGCATCGTAGGCATGACTTAACAAACTCGTAGGAGTCCTTAAAGATGGTTGGCCAAAAGAATCCACTTTGTAGGATTCGATGTCCTGTCTTTTTAGCACTAAAATGGCCTCCACATGCATACGAGTGACAGTGATTTAAAATATCATAATGCTCATTATCTGGAACACATCGCCGGATAATCTGATCTACTCCAATTTTGAATAAATCCGGCTCCTCCCAAATGTACTGTTTAGTTTGAGAGAAGAAATACTTTCTTTGATGTGAATTCCAGTGGCTTGGGGTTTTCCCTGTGACAAAGTAATTTACTAAGTTAGCGAACCAAGGCACTTTTGCGACGAACAATAATTGTTCATCTGGGAAATTGTCCCGAATGGAGTCCAGCATATCAGTGGTGATTGCTGGCAGTCTCGAGAGATGGTCTGCTACTACATTTTCTGAGCCCTTTTTGTCTCTGATTTCTAAATCAAATTCTTGTAGCAACAGTATCCAACGAATTAGCCGTGGCTTAGCATCTTTCTTAGCCAAGAGGTGTCGTAAGGCACTATGATCGGAATACACAATTACCTTAGCTCCCCAGACGTAAGATCTAAACTTATCTAGCGCATACACTACTGCAAGCAATTCTTTTTCAGTGGTTGTGTAATTAATTTGAGCTTCAGAGAAGGTTTTACTTGCATAGTATATTACCACTGGCTTTTTGTCCACTCTTTGACCAAGGACGGCACCTACTGCATGATCGCTGGCGTCACACATGATCTCAAAGGGTTGAGACCAATCAGGTGATTGCAGAATTGGTGCCTCCGTGAGCTTCATTTTTAATGTGTTAAATGCCTCTGCACAGTCTTTATCAAAATTGAACGGTGCGTCTTTTAGGAGAAGGTTACATAGGGGTTTGGATATGGCACTAAAATCTTTTATGAATCTCCTATAGAAACCTGCATGTCCTAGAAAAGAACGAATCCCCTTGATATTAGTTGGTGGTGGTAGCGAGGAAATTATTTGTATCTTAGCTCGATCAACCTCCATTCCTCTTTCAGAGACTATGTGTCCTAAGACTACTCCCTCTTTAACCATAAAGTGACTTTTCTCCCAGCTTAGTACTAAATTAGTTTCAGTACAACGCTTAAGAACTTTTTCTAAATGAGAGAGGCACCCTTCGAATGACTTGTCAAATATCGAAAAGTCGTCCATGAAGATTTCAAGAGAACCTCCGACCATGTCTGAAAATAGAGCCATCATACATCGCTGAAATGTGGCTGGAGCGTTACATAATCCAAATGGCATTCTTCGGTAGGCGAATGTGCCATACGGACACGTAAATGTCGTTTTATCTTGGTCCTCTGGGTGTATTGGGATTTGGTTATACCCCGAATAGCCATCTAGGAAACAATAGAATTTCTGCCCTGCTAGCTTCTCTACTATTTGGTCGATGAATGGCAGAGGAAAATGATCTTTTGAGGTTGCGGCGTTTAGTTTTCTGTAGTCGATACATACTCTCCACCCCGTCACAGGGCGAGTTGCAATCTTTTCTCCTTCAGGAGTATCGACGACAGTGATTCCAGATTTTTTTGGAACCGTTTGTGTGGGACTAACCCATTGGCTATCTGATATCGGATAGATAATTCCAGCATCTAGCCATTTCAACACTTCTTTCTTCACTACCTCTCTAAGGTTAGGGTTTAGCCTTCTCTGAGCATCTCTGCTTGGCTTGGCTGTTGGATCAGTTATAATCCTATGCATACACAGCGTCGGACTAATTCCTTTAAGATCTGCTATGGTCCAGCCTACCGCTTCCTTATATCTCGATAACACTTCTAACAAGGCCTTTTCTTGTGCAGCAGTAAGGTCTGTTGCGATGATTACAGGCAGTGTATTCTCAGGGCCAAGAAAAGCATATTTGAGATGAGATGGAAGTGGTTTCAACTCTAGCTTGGGTGGTTGCTCTAAAGACGGTTTTGCTGATGGTGGAAGGTCAGTCGGAAGTTTTTCGATCTTATGTGTCCATGGTGGTTGATTAGAATCTACTGACTGAACACTTTCAAGTTCAAACTCCTTAGCTTCAGGCATATTATCTAGCATATGCGCATTATAGTACAGGAGCAGCTCCACTGGATCTTTACATGTTATTGTTGATAATTGTTGTTGTGTTAAATCATCAACTAGATCGATCATATAGCACTCTGAATCCAATGGCGCATTGGGTACATTGTTAAAGACATTAAGTCGGAGTTTACGGTTTCCGAATGCTATGTCTAATGCACCTGTCCTGCAATTGATTTGAGCGTTGATTGTGGCTAAGAAGGGACGTCCTAATATGATTGCCGGTTGGCTTTCTTTGTAAGCGCTATCTGAATCCAACACTAAGAAATCTACTGGATAATAGAAATCTTCGACCTTAACGATTACATCAGATAACATTCCTCGTGGTACTTTGGTAGACCTATCTGCTAATTGTAGGATGACATCTGTTGTCTGTAGGGTTCCTAGATCATGTTGGTCAAATAAATTACCAGGTAGAATATTAACACTCGCCCCTAAGTCTAGAAGTGCTTTTTTAATTTGAATATCGCCGATAGTTACCGGGATCAAGGGTGATCCTGGATCTTTTAGTTTAGGCGGCAGTGAGCTCGTGATAACTGCACTGACTTGTTCAGTGAGGTTGATTTGCTTCGGAAGAGTTATTTTAAATTTTCGCTTCTGAGTACAAAGGTCTTTTAGGAATTTAGCGTAAGAAGGAACTTGTTGTATAGCTTTGATTAAGGGAATGTTAATTTTAACTTGATTAAAAATATCCCATAACTCTTCGTTTTTAGGTCCTTTCTTACCATAAGGGAATGAAGCTGGATTTTCTAAGGCCGTTGGGTAGGGAACAGTTTCAGTATTGGAACTCTCTTCCCCAACTTTAATCTCTACTGGTTTCTTGGCTTCTACTTCCTTAAAAGTTACTTTCTTAACTTTTGTTTCAACCTTTGACTCCGATTTGGGTGGCTCTTCTTCATAAACATTTTCTACCTCGTCGTCAGTCTCACTCTCCTTAGGCATTTCTATTTTGTTATCTACTTCCTTTCCACTCCTAAGGGTGCCTTCCAAGCATCTCCATAGTTTTCGCTTGAACCATGGTTTGCTGCTTCATGAATTCCATAAACTCGGAAAACTCTTTCGAATTCCCCGACACTTGTCGCGAATCATTTTCTTCTTTAGGGTCTTGGCGTTTATAGTACCGATCATCCTTCGTAGCTGAGGTCGATCCATATTGGAAATCTCGGTTTGTTGACGAGGTTGCTCATATCTTGGCTTCGGGGGAGCATCATTGTCTTGATTATCCATCCAACTAAAGTTCGGGTGTTTTCTCCATCCCGGATTGTAAGTTTCCGAGTATGGATCCTCCCGTTCTCTTCGTTGCCGAAATCCAAAAGCTTCGTTCACATACTCTTCGTGCGTGAAGGTATGTGGGCAATTCTCGGTTGGATGAGAAGGGTCTCCACAAGTGACACAGCAAACCTGTGCCGCTGTAACCTTTCCCATTCCTTTCATCAACAAGTCCATCTTTTTGCTTAGTTTGGATATGTCAGATTTAACTTCTTTCTTCCATGCGTTGTCTATGCCCATAACTTGGACACCAACACTATTATCCGAACCCGCTTGAACTTTTAAACCTTTGCTTAATTGGGTTAATAATTCCCAAGCTTCATCATCTTCCTTGGCTAAAAAGGTTCCGCCTGAAGCAGCGGTGATCATATTCCTACTTTCTTGACTAACCCCATCGAAAAAGGTTTTAATTAGCATCCATTTAGGAATTTCATGGTGAGGGCATGTTCGTAGTAATTCATTCAACCTATTAAAAGCTTCGTGAAATTGTTCTCCAATTTTCTGTTTAAATCCAGTGATTTCTTTACGTTTTTCTGTAGTTTTACTAATTGGGTAATATTCAGTTAGAAATTCTTTTTTCATCTCATCCCAGTTAGTTATACTATCAGTGGGAAGTGACACGAACCAATTTTTCGCTCGTTCCTTCAAAGAGAAAGGAAAGAGTCTGAGTTTTAGAGCATCTACGGTCATTCCCCTAACGTGATTGGCCTTACATATGGCAGTGAATTCAGCTAAGTGCTCATACGGTTCTTCGCTTGGTGCTCCGCGAAAAACGGGTAATATGCTAAATAGCTGTGGCCTAATTTCGGGTTCATTCTCATTAATTGGGTAGAGAATGGGTGATGGATCAGGGATATCACCCGGCCTATAATGGGATTCTACGGTTCTACGATCTCCCATCGGTCTTTGGTTTTGTTGGACGTCGACAAGAACGTTTTCGATGTTCTCGTCTTCCGAATTAATTATTTCTTCCTCCACGTTTACTTTAGGAGCAGTATTTTTAGTTTCGTTTGTTTGAGTTGTGGCTCGCCTATTAGATCTAGCGGTTTTTTCGATTTCTGGATCAAACTTCAAGGGTGAAATTCTACCAGAATATCGTGTGTGCATAAACTTATGAGGGCTAGATGAAGAATTCGAATTAGTTACTTTCTTTTTGGTGAGAATCGATGCTTGCGCCACGATTCCCTTTTTCTTAATAAACTAAAACAATAATTAAAACTTAAAACTAATTAAAAACTAATTAAATAGAATATAGCAACATAAGGAAACTTTAACTAATTTAAGAAAGCAAATAAAAGCAAATAAGCAATTAATTGAAATTAACTAAATTAACTAAATTACC
Source organism: Centrapalus pauciflorus (assembly GCA_020465985.1). Lineage (NCBI taxonomy): Eukaryota > Viridiplantae > Streptophyta > Magnoliopsida > Asterales > Asteraceae > Centrapalus > Centrapalus pauciflorus. Next base: position 201,089 of record JAANYP010006509.1, read on the forward strand.
TAAATTACTCTAAAGAAAATAAGGCAACTAAATTAAGCTAATTACTAAAATACGTGATTTAAGCGCAACCGCTCCCCGGCAACGGCGCCAAAATTTGATGCGAGTGTCGTTAACCCGTCAAAAATACCACTAAATACCTTAGAAGCTAGGGTAAGTAGGGATCGTATCCACAGAGAGCGAGAGGTTAATTGCACGTATTTAAGCGATTAGCATTGCAAAGTGAGTAACTTAGAAAGATTGAGTGGTTTGTAAAAAGGTGATTGCTTGATTTATACAACTAATTACTTGCGAATTTTGTGAAAAGAAAACTTAAGAAGATTGTTTGATTGAATAAAGTACGAAGATAACCATTCCCGGATTCCACACCTCGCTTTGTGTTTAATTTATAAAAACGATTTGAAGATTACATAGACATAATCTTCGTTAGAATTATTATTAAAACCATTACGTGATCTTGGGCATAGCGCGTGACACGTTTGATTACTCGGCTTAATTAAATAATTAACTCGGCACGAATAATAAAATGTCTACGAACTATCTTGCGAAACGCAACAACAAAATAATAATCATTTGTTTACAATCACAATATAAATAATAAAAACCATGCAAACTTAAAGTAATCGTTCATAAAGTAAAACTTAGTGATGTGCTTCCTCCGAGAATGATTATGGTGAGCTTAGCCGAACATAGTTGATGCAACGTTCAAGAGTTGTTGATCCATCACCGTAGCTTGACTCGTGTGTTCTTCGTACGTGTTTTCGCTCAAACAGGGTTCTTTTCCTTAGCCTTCTCCTCCAAAAAACGATCATGAACTCTGAAATATGACTTGGTATTTATAGGAAAAACTGGAAAAACCCTAAAAACAGCCGTCTATTATTTTAATGGGCTGGGCGCAGCCGTAGGCGCAGGCCTGCGCCCCCCCCTGCGCCCCTCTGTAAAATCCGTATTTTTGTGAATTAATTTCTTCTGTCGAGCACTCGGTCTGGGCGCAGGGCTGCGCCCCTCTCTGCGCCTGGCTCTGAAATTTCGTCCTTTTTTCGCAATTTTAAACCGGATTTTGTTTACCTGCACAAGCACAGAATTTATTCAATAGCGGCACATTCTATAACACTTTTATATTAAAAACAACTCTTTTACGCTTAATAAACATGGTAAGTTATCACCCGATCACCAACTATGTGATGCTGGCTACAAGGTTAACTTTGATGAGCACCTGGGTTACATATTGGATTCCCAAGGCAAAGTTGTGCTGTGTGCTCAACGAAAGAAAGGTGTATATGTTGTGGATATGCATTCTGCTGACCCCACAACTGAAACCTGTTTTCTCACAAGAACAAATGCTGATCTAACTGGCTATGGCACAGAAGATTGTCACATCTGAACTTCAAGAACATCAACAAACTCTGTAAGAAAGAGTTGGTGACAGGTTTGCCTTCTATGACTTTTGCTAAGGATAGATTATGCACAGCTTGTGAGAAAGGCAAGCAGAGAAAAACATCTTTTAAATCCAAACATAATTTCTCTATTGATACTTCACTCTTCTTAATCCATATGGACTTGTTTGGACCTGTTAATGTCCCAAGTCTAGGAGAAAGAAGATACACTCTTGTAATGGTTGATGAGTTCTCCAGGTACACATGGGTGATCTTTCTAAAGAGCAAAGGAGAGGCTGCTAGAGAGATTATTGGATTTGTCAAAAAGATGGAAATGCTGAACTCTGCCCAAGTAAAGCAGCTTAGAAGTGATCAAGGTACTGAGTTCAGAAACAGTACTCTTGAAGACTTCTGTGAAGAGAAAGGAATCACTCAAAACTTTTCAGCAGTAAGAACTCCTCAACAAAATGGAGTTGCTGAAAGGAGAAACCGAACTCTCATTGAAGTGCCAGAACCATGCTGTGGTGCATCAGGTTTTAACCTTCATCATTTTGGGCTGAAGCTGTTCAACCTGCTGCCTCCCAAAAACAGATCCTTAGTGTGAAAATGGTTTCAACAAGACTCCCTATGAGCTGCTCAAACGGAGAAGCCAAATGTCAGTTATTTCATGTGTTTGGATGTCCTGTTTCATTCCTGATAAAGAGGACCAGCTGTCCAAAGTTTGAACCATAAAGCTGATGAGGTGTGTTTGTTGGTACTGCTCTGCTATCTCCAAAGCCTACAGAGTATACACAACAAAAGAAAGGTGATAGATGAATCTATCAATGTCACCTTCGAAGAGTCCAAGAATGCCTCCACCAAAGCTGTTCCTGAATCAGTTTCAGGAGAACTTAACTTTGATGATCTGATGCATCCAATCAATGAAGAGGACTCAAAAGCTTCCACTACACCCAGTGTGGAACCTGTTAATCATGATGGACATGATGATGACTATATCAATACACCCTGTGTGAATAAATGTACTAACTTAATTACAACTGCATGTCCAGAACCTATCAATGCTGATTTTCCCAGTTCCTCTGTTGATATGTTCAACAGTGGTCAGACATGTTCATCAAGTGAACAGGCTCAAGACAACAGTGTGTCTGAAAATCTTGAGAGCTGTTCAACAGGACCTGCTGAAGATGTTAACAACTCAGGTAAATCATCATTGAAAAATGATCCTAAGTGGATCAGGTGTCACTCCAATGATCAAATAATTGGTGACATCAACAAAGGGATACAAA
>JAANYP010006509.1:205916-293831 GCA_020465985.1 Centrapalus pauciflorus
AACCTTCTCTCTCATACACACTCACATTCAAATCCTATAAATACCAAACCACTGTTTCATCTTCGTCTTCCTCATCATTTCCAGAAATCCTCAAGAACCCTAAAAATCGACTAAGTGTCTTTTGCTTCTTCAAACCTCAAAAATTCCCAAATGGCTCACAGACCTAATCCCTTTCTCCCAGTATTCGTTGGTGAGGACGTTGTCAAACACTTGTCAGTCACCACAATGCTGACTATCAAACCCACCAACTACATTGCTAACTTAACCATTCCCAAAAACTATGTGGGGAAGGGTTATGAAGAAATGGTGGAGTTACTTCAAGTTCATCCGTTGAACTACATGATGACTGCATCTCCTGGTGTCCTGTATCAGGAGATGGTCTATGAGTTTTGGTACACCTGTACTTACAACCCAGAAACCAAAGTCATCCAAGGTACTATTCTCAATGGGACTCAGACCATTGAGATTAGTTCTGATCTGCTCAGGGAGGTGTTACATCTACCAACTGCTGTAACTTACGATAAGCCCCAAGCTGAAAATGGTGATGTGTTTTGGAAGCAAAATAGAAGCAACACTATTTAGGAAGGACCTCTCTCCTACCTACAGTTATCTCTTCGCCTCAGTGGTGATGTGTTTTGGAAGTAAAGTTGGTTCATTTGACCAACTCAGCAGAGATGAAGTTCCTATAGCCCTACAGTTCGTGGATGGGACTACCCTTGATATGGGTAAATGGATTTTTGTGAATTTGAGGAACCTGGTGCAGCAAGAGTCAAGACCAGCTGCTGTTCGATATCCCAGGTTTCTGAGCCTCATTTTCAAGCATGTATGTGGTGAGCATCTCTATAACTCTCAGCCTCTTATTAAAACTGCTGCATTCCCAGTTATAGGGAATAGAGTTTTCTATACTCCAGTCCTGCAGAATGAGCCTCCTCTATCCACACCAATGAGGAGGCTGCTAGGTTTGGTGGAAGGACCCTCTACTGTGAGGGTGGATCCAGAGACTGCTCCCACCAGAAAATCCAAAGCCAGGTCCAAACTTGTAAAGAGGACCGTGGCAACTGAAGCTGGGCCTGTGAAAAAGAAGGCCAAAACAGCCCAGTCTGAGTCTGTTCCTTTAGCCTCTGTGGCTGAGGAAGAGCAGACTCCTCACCCTGGTTCATTTGTTGAGCCTGAAGCCTTTGTGGCTGGTGCCTCTGTGGCACAAGAGACCATGGAACAGGCCAGCCCCACTGTTCCTAGCCCAGTCTCACATCCTGTCCAAACAGATCCTCTCCCTACTCCACAATCACCCACATCATCCATCCATTACCAACGCAAATCACTAGCCAGAAAGAAAACAACCCACAAAACCACCTCCTCTGTTCCCTCTCAACAGGGTTCAGTTGAAAAAGAAGCAACCCCAGCTGCCTCTCCTATTTTGGGAGCAGGTTCAGCTCATTTGGAGCCTGCTTCACTCCAATCTGAGTCTACCCAGAGTCAGCCTAGACCCTCTGGTTCCTCCCAACAGGACCCAGTTGTACAAACGGAGATACCCACATCAACTATCCAAGCCTCCCAACAGGCTGAGGATATTGAAAGACAGGAGTCCTCTCCACTCCATACTGTGTCCACACTGTCCCCCACTCATATCTCCTCACACCCTGAGTCTGCACGAGGTGCCCACGCTGCTGATATAGACCAATCAGAAGCTCAGCCTCAAACTTCTGCTCCCCATGATACAGCTGTTCTACACCAAACAGCTGCTGAGGGACCAACAACCCAAGCTGATGAACCTCAGGGATCATACCATCCCTCTGGTGAGGCTGATCCCTTCATGCACATTCCATCAGCAGGTTTCACCACTGCTGATGTTGAAATGCATATCCCATCTCCCAATGATGAGGTGCCTTTAAACCAAGGCACTGCAGAGGGAACCACCACTGGTCTTCATGAGGGTGTTGCAACACAAGCAGCATCTGAAAGGCCCCAAACATCATCCCCTTCTCCTGGTGATGCAGCTACAGCCGCTGCTGAAGGACCTCTTGATCCCTCCAACCTGGGCCATCTTACTTTTGCCCAGGCTATGGAGCTTCTGTCCCAAGTCCCTCTTCCCTCTCCATCACATCCTCAAACACCAGCCTCATCATCATCTTCTCCATCTACTCACTCAAAACAATATACCCATACATCTCCATCTCCCAAAGACCTGCCTTTGAAGGATCAGCTTTCTTTGCTGACCAACAAAGTTGGTTCTTTGGAAAACACCATGCACTCCCTACCATCCATCATCTCAGACTCTGTGTCTGAGCAGCTCAAAGGCTTCTTTGATATGTTTAAAGAATCCTTCCCAGTCACTCCCCAAACTGACAACTCTCCACAGCTAATTGCACTCACTGCATAGCTGCAAACTGTATCCAACTCTCTCTCCTCTATCCTCTCCTTACAACAGGACTCTGTGTCCTCTATGGCAGCCATTTCCCAACAGCTGTCATCTCTCATCAATTCTTGCAACACTACTCTTCCTAACACATTGGCCAGCCTGAACACTCTTCTTGGCTCTCTATCAAATACTGTGTCCTCAGACCTTGCTGATGTGCAAGATACTCTTGAAGTCCATCTTGCACAACTTCAAAGCCTGTTGTTCACAGCTTCTGATAGGGAAAACATAGTTAAGCTGACCACTCTTGCTGATTCCCAAGCCTCTTCTCTTCAGGCCTGTCTTTCCCAGCTTGCAGAGGTTAAGGACAACCTGGCTTTCTTAGTGACAAGCCTGGTTGGCCCCAAACCTGCTGCCAAAACTGCTGGTAAGCCTGCTGACTTTGTGTCTTCAAGCAGACCAGGTGTTGAAGGTGCTGTTCCATCTCCTTCAAAGGGGGAGAAGTCATCTGCCTCGAAGACTAAGTCTAAGGGGGAGAAAACCTCTTCTCCTAAGGAGAAAGCAGTACCTACAACTCCCACTGGTCAACCAGCAGGGACATCTACAGGTACAGCTGAAGGTGCCTCTCAAGCTGCTATGCCTACTCAGGCTGTCTCTCCAAACCCTGCTCAGTCTAAGGGGGAGGAAGTCATTCCTGAGGACAGGCCTAGCAGTAAAAGGAGGCACTTAATTCTAACTGAAGAAGAAGAAGAAGAGGAAATTCCTGAGGCTGCTGTCACTACAGCAGCAGCTAAAGGAAAAGAAAAAGCAGCCATTGATCAACAACAGCAGAAAGCAGCTGATCTTAAGTTTCACAAAGCCAGGGCTAAAGAGATGGGTCTTCCTATGCACAAGTACTTTGAGTTTAGAGAAGAACAACTTCAAGCTCTGGAGGAATTGAGAAAAGAAGAAGAATCTGCTAAAGCTGCAAAATCTCTTGCACTCCAAGAAGCAAAGAAAATTAAAATGTCTACCTTGGAGGTGCAAAAGAAATTAATGGAAGCTGCTAAGGAATCAGTAGGAGAAAAGGAAGGAGAAAAAGCACAGGGTGCTCAGGTCTCTGTGACCAAGACTCAAGTACCCTCTGCTAGAGCCAAATTCCACTTTGACAACTTGGCTAGAAAGAAATTTCATGATGTTGCTACTAGAAGGCTTGCCAAGGAAGCGATTGTCAAAGCTGTTCCCATTTCAAGAAAAGGCACACAGTGGAAGCTTCTGATCACCAGGATGGGTGCAACAGGCCCTGAAATGGAATCTTACGATCACACTGATGTTGCGCAGATGGGATACAGGGAATGGGTGGAACTGGCAGTTGCCCTGAGCCAGTCTAAGTCAGAAACGGCTAAGACTATCAGGGCATACATCAAGAAGCTGATGGAGAGAGTAAGTGAGCTGGGCCTGATTCCAAAAGAAGTAAAAGAGGGTGTCTCTGTGACATACCCCAAAATAAAGGCCAGAAGGACAAAGAAGGATACGGAGATGGAGCTACTCCTTACGCTGATTGAACAGGGCGACTATGCCCTTGAAATAAAAGGAGTTGATCATAGTCTGCCTAAAGGAATAGAGTTTGAGGATGGCAAGATTATTGAAGAACCTAAGCTGGGGGCATTTTTTGTAGATCCCCTAACTCAGAAGAAGTGCTTCCAAAAGAGCCTCAGAGCTTGCTACAAAGTTGATCTTGAACAACTTTGCCGCCTTTCAGACTTTCCAGTTTCTTTCAGGCAGATCTAGCAAAATGTGAGAGCAGCCATCTGGGATCAGCTTAGAGGCTCCTAATGAAAGAGGAGAGCTCAATGATCCCAAGTTCATGATCATCAGAAGTGAAATTGAGGAACTGAGGATACAAGGAAGAACTGGGAAAAGATGGTTTTAGGATCCTTCTCCAGTGATATGAAGTCCATCTTACCGTCTGGGAGGTGAAAGCAAATGGGAGTTGTCCATAAAAGTTGTACAGGCTTCGCCATTATCTGCTCCCAACTCAAAACAGTCCAAACACTTGTACAGTAGTTGTACATCTTGTACATTAGTTGTACATTTATTACATACGTTGTAATTTTTGCTTTTACATTAGTGTAAAATACATTAGTACATTAGTGTACTTCCTGTAAGAACATGTGTTTTTTTCTAGTGTATCAAGAACAGTGTATTATAAACTGATCTTTTACTTTACTGTAATGTTGTAATTTTATTTCAGCAAATGTACTGTAAAAATATATAGTGATTTTTGATAAGACCAGCTTAGACTGGTTATTGCAAATAGGGGGAGATTGTTAGGCACAAAAAGGCCTCAGTCAAACCTGTTCTACATCTGAGGGGAGATTTATAATCAAACCTGTTGATGCATTTGAAGGTTGAATTTAAGGCCTGTTATATGCCTTATTGAAACCTGAAAATGATTTGCAATATCAGTCTAAAGCTGTTCTATATGTTGCATGTGTTGCAACTAAGACAGTTTGTCCAAGCTGCTCAGTCTGCTGAACAGGCTGGACATAAACTGTCTACGCTGCTCTACACTGTTGAGCAGCTTGGGCATTTTAAAGTGTTCTGTTCTTTGTGAACAGAACCTGTTCTTTGTGAACAGGCTAAACACTTTATGGAATATGTTTCCAAGTCATCATGTATTGTTTTTACTACAAGATCAGTTTACAAAGTCGAAGACAAAGTGGAAAACAGAACTGCTCAGCCTGCCCAGCTGTTCTGTAACATGAAGACAAAAGGTTATTTGAAAAAGGGTGACAGACCTTTTTCTTATATCAAAATAGGCCTTTACAAGGAAGAAAGACGCAAAGTTGACATTCCTAAATTAGTTAAAGGCAATGCAACAGTAGACAAAGTAAAAAGACAAAAGTTCTGCACATGTGAAGACAAGTCTGCTTTTCAGAAAAGTGCAGAAAAGGTTATGTTGTCTTTTCAACAAGACTTCTCCTTTTTCATTCCGTCCAATGAAGATGTTTCTCTTAGATCCTCTAAGTCAGTATAAAAGGAAGCTTCTAAGGTCAGAAAGAAGTGTGAAGAAAGCTAAGTGCTGAAACCAAGAGTGAACGTGCAAGTGTGATTTTCATGCGTGCAAGCCTTTAGTGTAAACCAGCTTCTGTGTGTCTAAGCTGTTTTACATAAGCTGTTCCTTAAGTCTTGTAAACACAGTGAGTGCTTCTTAGTGAGTGTATTCATTGTATACTAGTTTGAGTCTGTCTTAGACTAGTAAGCATACTGTTGTATCTGTCATCTCAGCTTGAACTATTCCGCATTCAAGCTTGTTTGTAATTAACAAATTGTTGATAATACATACAAACATTGAGAAAAGAGTGTGTAGTTTTTAAATTGCTGTATTCACCCCCCCTCTACAGCTTATAACTATATACTTTGGGAACCTCTCGGGACCTACATACTTGCTAACATGGTTTTATGCCGAATGTTACATAATTAAGTCTAATGGGGTTTAAATCATAGTTTTGAAGTTGAAAGTGACCAACTTCGAATTTGTTCTTATACTTCGAACTTGTCAGAAAGTTCGAACTTGTTGAAATATCTATAAGTTCAAAGTCAGTCATGTTCGAATGGGTGTTTCGAACTTAGTAAGTTCGAATGCTAATTAACATTCTCGAATTTGTTTATGTTCGAATGTGTTGAACTTCGAACTTAATCAAGTTCGAAGTTATGCAAATTCGAATATAACAGATTAAATATTAAATTAATTTCTAATTTTTGATTGGTGATTTTGTATGCAGATATGGGTGACTGTGCTTTCTATAATAAGCATAATATGGTCATGGCTGTGGATTTACAACTGCCAGAAGCTCAACCCTACCATCAGATGATAGACTTCCTGACGCAGTCTAGGGTATCATATGCATTAACACACAATCTGCAAATCACGCTGACATATGTGAGGCAGTTTTGGGAGCACCTTCAGGTGGATTGCTGAGTTACCCCTACTGTGTTGCGAACAAGAGTAGGCGGTCAACCAATTGTGTTTTCGGCGAACATGTTGAGGCAAATCCTGCAGTTGGGCACCGAGGAGCAAGAAGCAGGCCCAATAGATTTCCCTTTATCCATAAGGCAAGCGGCATTTTTTAGAATGGGTTATGCGCAAGACATAACAAATGCATCATATATAAAAAGTGGATTAATTGGACAATAGAGGTATCTAGTCCATGCTATAATGGTGTGCTTCGCACCAAAGAAGGCAGGGTTCGACACTATGGTGTCAAAGCTGCAATCTGCTCTGATTGCCTTGGTGTACAACAAGAGGTTTAGCTTAGTAGATTTTATTTCCTTTTATAGTAAGTTAGTAGGTTAGTTTATTAGCTTATCTTAAAAATTCAAAACAAAAGAGAAAAGAAAGAAAATCAAAAAAATTTAAAAAAAAAAAAGAGAATATCGAAAAATGAGTTAAGTCTTAGAATCATAGGTTCAAAGTCACGAAAGTCAGCATAGTCTAAGCAAACACTAAGTGTTAAGCTTTCACACATAATGCACCATAAATTCTAAGTGATAAATACTTTCTTGTTCGATGTGTTGGTAGGCGAAATACACAAAGGAAATCCTAACAGCTAATAAAATAATCAAGAAAATGTCATATGTGTAACGAACTTTGTATGACCAAATGGTCTTAATTTCTATGTTAGAGACATACAAACAATGATTATAAATGAGGTATGCAAATATTCTGGGGGTTGTATAGCAACATCAAAATACATCTTAAAGCAAAGAAAAGAAAAAATTTTTGAAAAGAAGAGGGAGTCAAAACAAGTCGCTTTGTTGTACGTGAGTACAGATCTGTCAACTCTGTTTTGACTCAAGTTAGCAAGATAAGTCGCTTTGTTGTACGTAAGTACAGACCTGTCACCACTGTCTTGCTAACTTAAAAGGAACACAAAGACAAACTAAGACGCTCTGTTTTATGTAAATACAGAACTGTGTCCGATGTTTGCCTTTTAAAGAAAATTTGCAATACCGAAAAGTTGTAATCTTTGTGTGTCTGGCTTGATCATAGAAGTATATCTAAGAATTGGACACGTAAGGTAGTTTCTTGTTAAAATAAAAAGGCCAAGGGAATTACCAAAGTGTTAAATGTTTAAAGGGAAAATCATACCGACAATCGACTTTGAATGTATATCATGACAAAGAACCAAAGGAATAAAAAATTCCTAAGTGTGAAAGTGAAAAGCTGAAAGTGCGTTAGACATCGTTATCTGATTGAACCATCTTTGACTTTCTCGCAAAAATATTCTATTAGTGTAAGTTGTAATTTTTAAAGTACTTTTGAGTATTTTTAAGTTTATTTTGCTTTATCTTATTTTTTTATTTTATTTTATTTTATTTTACTTTAAGTAGGATAAAGGTCAAAGTTACTAGGATGCATTTTTGCTTGAAGAAACAAATATTGCGTTAAAATCTATTTCTTAGTGTGAATGCCTTTGCAAAGTTGGAAAAAATCCATTACATTAAAAAGTTGAAAAACTTGAATTTTATTCAAGATATTTCAAAATTTTCACTAAAGTTCCAAATCCAGACAAATTCGAAGTTATCTTCAAACTTGCTGGAAGTTCGAACTTAAGCTAAATTCGAAGATAGTAGATACAAATAGGTCAACAGTACTTCATTTAAGACACCTACCCTCGAATTTACTTTCTCGAACTTGTCTCCGGCGATCTCGAACTTATCTTCGAATTTACCGACAATTCGAATTTCTTCCTATTCCTCGAAGTTTCTTACTATTTCTCGAAGATTTTCACATTCTTAGGCATAATAAACCAACTATATCTAAGTAAGTGTAAGATTGGGGTGTTTTTGTGCTTAAAATCGAGGATTTTTAAGTTTTATACCATTTAAAACTAGGTGACTTTAAATCACAAGTTTTAAAAGATAAAACTTAAAATAAAAGATACATAACTTAGATTAGAACCTAATAGGACTAGATTACACGGTTAATTAACTCTAATGGGGTTAAAATCATAGTTTTTAAGTTGAAAGTGACCGCCTTCGAATTTGTTCTTCAGGTTCAAACTTGTCAGGAAGTTCGAACTTGTTGAAATATCTATAAGTTTGAAGTCAGTCATGTTCGAATGGATGTTTCAAACTTAATTAAGTGCTAATGCTTATTAACATTCTCGAATTTGTTTAAGTTCGAATGTGTTGAACTTCGAACTTAATCAAGTTCGAAGTTATGCAAATTCGAATATAGAAAACTAAATTTTAAATTAATTTCTAAGCATAATAAGGTCATGGCTGTGGATTTAGAACTGCCGTAAGCTCAACCCTACAGTTAGAGGTATCATATGCATTGACATAATCTGCAAATCACGCTGACATATGTGAGGCAGCTTTGGGAGCACATTCAGGTGGATTGCTCAGTTACCCCTACTGTGTTGCGAACACAAGTAGGCGGTCAACCAATTGTGTTTTCGGCGAACATGTTGAGGCAAATCCTGCAGTTGGGCACCGAGGAGCAAGAAGCAGGCCCAATAGATTTCCCTTTACACATAAGGCAAGCGGCATTTTTGAGAATGTGTTACGCGTAAGACATAACGAAGGTATCATATGTAAAAAGTTGATTAATTGAACAATGGAGGTATCTAGTCCTTGTTATAATGGTGTGCTTCGCACCAAAGAAGGCACGGTTCGACACTATGTTGTCAAAGCTGCAATCTGCTCTGATTGCCGTGGTGTACAACAAGAGGTTTAGCTTTTCAGAAATGTTTTTTGCAGAGTTCGTCCACCAGATCACAGTTTCGGCAATGGAACGATTTTTGATGTATCCCCGATTTATCATGATGATTATCCGACATTTTTTGTCGAATCTGCCACCACTACCCGAGCAAAGCGATGTTGCTTTGATTGATAAATGTATTTTTGCTGACTGCCAGACCTATAATGCACGTAGGGCTGAGCAGGTCAAGCCTCAGGTGGCACCGTTGTTTGGTGAAGTGATAGATCCGAATTTTGTTTCTCCAGAAGGAGAAAGTTAGATCGGTGAAGCCCCACCCCAACAACAACAGCAGCAACAGCAAAGAGAACCGGCAAGAAGAACTCCGGTTTCAAGAACCATTCACCGCTCCCAACCCGCCACTGAAGCTGCTGGGCTATCAAAGTTCGGCGGCACAATTTGACCAACGGGAACAAACGTTGGAAGAAATTTGGCCACAAGGAGCTGCTGCAAAGGAAGATATAGTTGAACAACTGGTTCAAGACATTTTGGAACCTCCAGTTGATGTACATGACATTTTCAAGGAGATAGATGAATATCAACCTCCTGATGTCGAGTCTGTAGGCACAGAGGGTCATGTTGAAGTAGAAGATGGTAGGGAATAGGCTGAGGCTGAGGGTCACGTCAAGACTGCGTCTGAGTCTGAATCCGAATCTAGTTCTGAGGAGACAGAGGCAGAAGATCCGGCTGTCACCATCGGCAGATATGGATCTAGAGTAGTTGTTAGTCAAAGGAAAATGACAAGGCCCGTAATCCGTGATGAAGAGGCCGAAGATTCAGATTTTTATTTAGAAGAAGAAGCTCCAGTTGCTCCTAGGCATCGTTTCATGCAGTGAGCTCTATCAACTTCTGCTTCTCCTTCTGTGTCAACTGCCGCTCCATCCACATCAACCGCAGCTCCATCTTCATCCGCCTACATTTCATCCACCTCGACTTCATTCATCGAAAATCAGCGGTTTACAGAATTGAAGAGCAAAGTGGACTTCCAAACAGTCTAAATATACCAGCTTTCGACAGCAGTAAATGAGTTACAACAGCATATTGCGTGTTTAGATCAAGAGAATGCCAAGTTACACACAACTATGGCAGATCAACAAGAAAAGCTGAGGACTCAACAAGCCCAAATTCTGACCCTGCAAACCCTAGTTGAGCAGATAATGAAAGATCTCCAAGATCAGGGGGAGAGCAGCTGCAAAGGTGATGAATTGAGGAGAGTCAGGAGAGATGATGAAGAAGGCGATGACCCAAGCACACAGAAAGAAAGTGTGCTAGCAGATCTTTCTCAAAAGACTGTTCAGCAAGCAAATGTTCAGGGGGAGCCTGGTTCGTCAAGCATAGGTGGAGCAGAATCTCAAGAAAAAGGCAAGGCTCCAGAGGCAACAGTGCTAATTGATCAGGAAATAATCAGAGCCTTGGTCGATATTGAAGATGAAGAAGTGATGTTTGATGTTGAGGATGAAATAGAAGACCTTGGAGAAGGGGAGTTCATCCCAGAAGACGTTGCAGACTGGAAATCTGTTGACGAGGTCTTGGTTGATGAAAAAGATGAAGCCAATGAGATCGTCATTCAACAACCTCTGATCACAAATACATACACTACGGCTGAACAAAATTTGATAGACATCGATGCGTTTAAGGATGCTCTAAATGAAGAGAAAAGGAAACCCACAAATGAAGAGAAAAGAAAGTTGTGGTTTAGAAAGGAAGAAAAAAGGACTGAGTTAGCTGTAAAGAAGAAGATGAGATCGCCTAGTCCAGGAAAGTTGACTGGAGGCATTCTTAGCTGCTTTTTCGATAGAGAGCTACAACGTTTTGTGCTAAAGAGATGAGATGGGTTGCAATATTTGAAGAGAATGTTGAAAGTCTTTATTACACTGCCAAAATGCAAAGTCAAAGAGCTGGAGTGGATGAATCTGATAAACCTAGGAGATGACCAATATGCTGAAGTGAAAGTGAGAATCATCAGAAAAGAAGGTCGATCTGGAAGGTTTGAGAAGATTAAGCCGAGGGAAGGAAAGAAGATTATGGATGAATCAAGAATAGATCCATTGACTGGAAAACCTTGGATGGAGATATTCTACAAACCAGTTCGATGCTTAATGAAGGTTTCGTTGAAGACAATGCCACAGGACGTTCTTGCAAACATGATGTCGTGGTTTGTCGACAACGAAACAGCTAAGGCAGTAATGGAGGACCATGAGGACAAAGTTATTTTGAAAGTATATGACCCTATACATCTTGTAAACCTATCTCAGAGCGACCTGCAGAAACTTCATGAACAACATATCTATTTCCATGAAGGTTGGAGATCAGAAGGCAGGAAGTACCAAAAGGTAGTCAAGGTTTGTATAGAGAAGGGTTTGTATGCTGGTAGCATTTTAAATAGGCCTAGTACTTAGACAAATTAAATATCTAGTTAGAAGCTTTCGTCAACGAGGAGTCTATTAGTGCATCTTGTGTGACGATAGCTGTCTAAGTGTAGATAATCTTTTTTAATAGTTAAAGCCTTCGTAATTGCACGTTAATGCATACGTTTGATGTATGCTTGATATTGGTTGTATATATGTTTCGATCTTGTTTGTGATTGATGTTTACATAAGTTCAAACATAAGTTCAAAGATAAGTTCAAACATAAATTCTAGAACAAGTTCAAAGACAAGTTCTAGAATAAGTTCAAAGTCAGGATTCGAACTTGTTGGTGGACAAGTTCATGGGCTTGGGCCTTCACGAACTTATCCAGACCAAGTTTGAAGTTAATGGTTATAATTAAGGGTTAATCAGTTTTGATTAATTATCAGGGCATAAATTCGTGTCTCAGGCGATTACGAACCTGTGTGAGATTAGCAGAGAGTTTTTGAGAGATTCACGTGTTAGGACATCCGTCGTTGCGTCTATCATCGTGTTGGTCTCCGTGTTTCGTGTGTGTGTGATCAATCCGTTAAACCCCTAACGAGGATTCCGCACTCGTTGGACGGTGTCGAGTCAAGATTGGATCTGTAGGTAGGTGACCTTACATACTAAGAACAAAAAATGTGGTTCATCTAAAGCCTTAGTAAATATATCAGCAAGTTGAAATTCTGTGCCTTCAAAATACAGTTCAATTGTCCATTTCTCAACGAGGTCTTTAATGAAGTGATACCTGATATCTATGTGTTTTGTTCTCGAGTATTACACGGGATTGCAAGATATAAAAATCGCACTTCGGGAGTCACAGTATATTGGGATGTTAGTGAGAGAAAATCCATAATCACGCAACTATGTCCTCATCCACTGCATCTGAGTGTAGCTTGCCGCTGCTACATACTCAGGTTTGGCTATGGACGTGGATACACAATTTTGCTTTTTGGAAGACCTACTCAGCAGTCTGTCACCCAAAAACTGAATTCCACCTGATATGCTTTTGCGGTCTACTCTGCAACCTTCAAAATCAGCATCTGAAAAGACAGTAAGATAAAAGTTGGTTCCCTTTGGATACCGTAGACTAAGTTCCATTTGTATCCTAAGCACCTCAAAGGTCTTGCTACTTAGAAAACTATGCAATAAGTAAATCAAGTTGAGATTCTAAAGTAAGTCTTGAGTTAGACTTTAAAACCATGTCATCGATAATGAATAATGCGGATGACATATAGGTTGTATCAGTTGAAGCTATGACACAAATGTATATCCAATAAAATATTCTACCTATAAACAATATAGTTATCAGTGTCTGAATCATGTACGATTCAAAAGCTCTAAGGAAACCAAAATTGGATCCTAAACACCAGCTACTTCGTAAAACCTAGTAATCTGAATGTTTACAGCATTTTTCATAATGAGGCAGAGGTATAAGTTGCTAATTCAATAAAAATAAATAAGAAGATGGTGATTGAACCAGATTGTAAAGCACCGCATGTCAACTTGAATAGAAATTTAAAGAAGACAGAGGCACAAATCTAGAGTCAAACAAGAAATTAAAAGAATGTCGTCCAAAGAAATAAATTGAGATTATAATAAAATCAAGCTATTGGTCTTGAATGACCAACGAAAAGTCAGTTATAAGTCTATAAGCATGTATATATGGAATTCTTATTCCATTTGCTTGTCAATAAAAGTCTTTGCTGAAGGAAATGAAGTAATCCTGAACTCATGGATCTACAAATGAAAAGTGATTTTAAAGTCATGACAAAAGTCAATACAATTCAAAAGTCTGTTAAGCGATTGATGATAATAACATCATCAATGAATGAAATTGTTCAAGAAGTACATATATCAGATTCAAAAAGCACTACAACTAGTTAAAGATCAAGAGAAAAGATAGATGAGTTATCTTAATATATTAAACTGATATACTGAATCTCAAAGAATAAGTCATCACAGTCAATGTATATATGTGATAAGCCTAAAATCCTAAGATTTTTTTATGTTATTGCATAAGTCAACAAATAAGATGTATACTATTGAAACGGCCACACTGATTATAAAAGTAAAAGAAGCAAAAAGTTGTGAAATAAAGATGGTTCTCATCCACTAAACACACCTGAAAGTTTGTTTCAGAATTTGGAACTCATGCCTGCTTTGTAATTCCTAAGCGATGCCCATCTGAAGATTATAAACAACTTCGAGGATGGAGTTATGCGTGGTGGAGCCCATTCTGTAACAACCCGAACTTTCCTTAGCATTAAACAACTAGTTTAATGTCAATTAACATAATCAAAGTTTAATTTAATAATTAACATTGTAAGTTTTGCTAAAAGTTCAAAAAAGTAAACTAATCATGTCATAATTATATACACTTATGATAAAAGTTTAAGGAAAAAATAAAAGGATGAAATAAGCATAACTTTTGTGGTCAAATTGGGAAGAATGAAACTTGTGAAAATATATATGCTTTCTTTCACATCCTCATTCCAACACCTTATCATTTTATCAAAGAATTCTCTCACTACTCCTCAACAAAGCTAAGGTTCTTCATCTTTAATCCTTCACAAAATCTTGAATTTAAATCAAGAATCAAGCTTAAGGAATTATAATCAAGAACAAGCATCAAAAGAATACAAGAATTCCAAGGTAAAATTTCTTATTGAAAAGTGTTCTTTTGAATGTTTTGGAACCTACGGTTCCTATAGGTTAGTTATATTTCAAATGTCATAAAAAATCATCAAATTGAATATGGATTAGTGTTGCAACATTCAAATAATACCCATGCATGTGATTAATTGAATATGTTAGCATCTGAAGAATTAAAATCCATGTTTCTGCATTGTGTGTGCATTTATTTATGTTTTATGAGTCGAGATATGGCCAAATGTGGTCATTGGCCTTCAACCTGGCCCTATATGTTTTCATGTTGATTGTGGATCTTATAA
The DNA here is from genome assembly GCA_020465985.1 of Centrapalus pauciflorus. NCBI lineage: Eukaryota > Viridiplantae > Streptophyta > Magnoliopsida > Asterales > Asteraceae > Centrapalus > Centrapalus pauciflorus. The sequence continues at coordinate 220,366 of JAANYP010006509.1, forward strand.
GAGCCTCAAATCACCGTTTTCCTCCTTCATTTGCTGCATAAAACCGGTTAAATGAAAAGAGAATGATGTTGTGATGTGGGTGTGTTTGTATTGCATGAAAATGAAACATCCAAAACTCACTTCAAAGTGAAAGTCTCAAATGTGTGTCGGGAACATAGAACAACAACCATTCCTAATCTAATTGAATAAGTTAAGTGTGTGTGTGTGTGTGTGGTAGAAGAAAGATCTGAGATTCGCCAAGTGAAGTCTCGGATGTATTAAATAAAAAAACAGCATGAATATACATACATATATCTCGGATGTTTGTGATCAAAATGGTACAACAACCGCTTTCCTTTCCTTTCTATGCAATTAAGTGTATTTATACTCTAGATGAGAATTCCGAGATTCATAAAGTGAGGATCTCGGATGTGTAGGTGACACCATCATCCTTTTTTCCATTTCTATAAATCTCAGATGTTTACTTCTGTGAAAATAGAAACATAAATCAGCAGCCTTTGTTCTTCTTTAGAAGCTTATAAAAACAAACTCTTGTATGGATGTATTAATCATGTAGCTATAAAATTCAACTAAGTCTATTACAAGTCTCTTATGTGTGTTGTATGTGGAGTATAGTAGTATTAGAATGATCCGAGACTCACATTTGGTGAAGTCTCAGATGTGCTGGAATAGTGACAACAGCCAATATATATACATGTGTGAATGATCAAACATCATAGCCATTTCATTTATTCATAAGTGTATAAGTAATGTATGTGAATGATCTGAGATTCTCACCTTTGTGAATCTCGAATGTATGGATCTGGACAATAAGTGAGCAGCAGCAACAAACGTACAACATCCATACATACTTTCATCCACAAATAGTTTAAGTTCATGTGTGTGTTTGGAATTAATATTGATCAAGCAACCAAATAGGAGGTCATGTGTGCTTGTGTGCGATAGAAACAACTGTATCAGCACTAAGAATAATATATATACTCTCTAAATGTGCAGCTGGTGTGTGAATATGACAGCAACAAAGATATATACAATCATATATAAAAGTCTAGTTCATGTATGTGGGTGATCAATTAATAAAAACACAGAAGCCTTATTCACTTAAAGAAATCAACAAAGTGGCATCAAATTATGGTGTAATTAAATGTGTGATCACATATAGACTTGATCAAAATAAACATGTATACTTGCATAAATATTATTAATTAAGTTGAATTTGCATAGCTAGTCAAACAAGAAACACATGACATGAATGTATCCACACATATATTAATTATAAGAATGCATTAAGATGTAGATGTTGTTTACAATCAAGTAAATAAGACAAAGCATGAGTATGATGTTCAAGTTCATAAGTTACACATTTAATGCCATGAATGTATTGTATGAACATTCTAGTGTATGTGTTATGAAATAATGACACTTTTAAGCATGTTATAAGTCAAAACTACATGTTAAATAAGCATTGAAAGTGTTGGGCTTTGAACTTAGGCCCTAGCCCTTGGTTCTTGGCCCTAGGCCAAAGGCCTATATCCTAGGCCCAGATGTTTAATTCTTATTGTAATACATATGCATCACCTATGAAAGTGATAAGTACCATGTTTATGCATAATATGTCATTTTATGCATTCATATGGGTTCAAAATGCAAGTGAAGTCAAAGAATGACCTAATAGGTCACACATGTGCATGAAAAACATAAAAGCCTTTCAATTCAGTATATTCATGTCAAGACAAAGCTTTTAGTCAAAATGTTATTCAACAAAGCTAAAATGACATGAAAAGTCAGTAAATGCAATAAGTCGATATATAAGCTACAGAAACTCCAATAATTTAACTGAAATACACAAATATGTTGTGTAAAGCTAAGAAATATTATGTTAATGTGATTGCCAAACACTGAACAGGTTTAGCTAAATCTGAGCTATGTTATAAAGCAAAAGTCTGTAAAGCCAAGATAGAAAAGTCAAGCCAAAGTAAGTAAAGCTAAGACAAAGTCAGTAAAGCCAAGGCAAAATCTATTAAAAGCTAAATCCTGAGACAACTCAGGTGGTGGATATAAACCGCTTGTCAAAGTCAAAGTCAACAGGCATGCCTTAAAACCAGTAACTATGAGTTATAGATTTAACTGTGTACATGTCTGTCTTCATGTGAGACATATTGTTTTTCTAGCTTTATTTGAAAGTTTTATATGCTCAGCAAGAATGTGCCATGTGCACACCATGGTATGGTGCTGCCTTGTGGATCATGATAGCATTTGATATATCATCCTACACACATGTCACAGTCTAAATCTGCATTAAATATATATTCTTTGTTGCTATCTTGATTCATTACTTTTATGCTTTTAGTTATCTGCTTTTTTGTTGAGGCTTTCATATGTTCATGCTTAATTCATGTCAGAATAAGTTTATGCCAGCCTAAGTTTATCTCTACTCTAATGATTGTCCATGTTGCCTTACTGGTAGGTAGCCTAGTACGTTGCTGCTCCCCGTATATAATATCATGTGAATGGGAATAGACATCATCTTGTCTTATGTTTTATGTCTCACAATGTCTGGCTGATAGCGGCAGCCTAGTTAAAATCGTACTTAAAGTCAAAGTCTAAAGTCTTAAGGGTAAAGTCAAAAGTCAAGTGTCCGCTTTGAATGTCTTTACATGGTAATTATTAAATTATATAAACTCACTAAGCCCAACGCTTACAGTTGTTGTTGAATCTTTTTACTAGAAAAGACAAAGGATAAAGTTCAGCTGAACAAAGTCCTTAAGTACTGCAATCCCGAATTGGAAATCACTAGACCACTACTTAATCTGCAAGTGAAACTGATTGAAGACAAATACGGTGGTGGTTTGGGTAGATGCAGAATTATGTGTTGTGATTATGTAATAAAATACTGTCCTTGTCCCTTTAATATTTGAATTCCACACTTTATTATATTCTATCTTAGTTGTGATTGTCACTGCATTGCTACTTGTGACCCCAAAGTGTACCAAGATTCAGAGACTCACCACATCCTGCCGAACTACGAAGACAAGGAAGAGGACCTGTCATAAGATGTGGAGGGTTACTCTTTCTTTACAGAACAAATAGCTCCGACACCACCATAATGCAAACCATCCTACCGGCCTTACCACATCTACCCCGATGGACCTTTAATGATGTTCACTCCTAGGAAAAAGTTTTATCGATCCAATGAGAAACCTTTCCGATAGTCGTCCCATAGCAAGTCCCGCCTCTTCAAAGGAGAACAAATGCAAGGAAATGGGGATGGATGCCTCACACCCTACAGAGGAATGAAGAAGGCGTCCATAGTCACTTCAAGGTAGGAGGATCATCTGCTGCCCCACAAATTCAAGGATTAACCCAAGAACCCCTTAACCGCATCGTGCCCTTAGTTGTGGCAAGGGCAGCCATACACTACCTATGATTTAGTCAAATTCACCTTGAGGTATGAGAGATATCTTAAAGGATGAAGCAAGAGGCAATGCAAAGTACAAATGTCTACTAGTCCACCCAGAACATCCAAATGCTACAGCAAGAGGGGATTAAAGATTTGCACCATCATCTGAAGAAATGTGAGGACTGGAATGTTGAACTAATGCAGAGGATCAACGCTCTAGAGCATGGAGAGACTCCGGACACCTCGCATACATAGTGTTTCGACTATCACTCTATAGTAATTATGTTTCTCTATGACTCACTTGGACAATATATCATTTGGCTATGTACTATTTGAAAAAAATGTTTTCGTGAAGACCCCGACCCCATTTGTATGAAGCTATTAAGTTCTATAATGAAAATATATATTTCAACTATAACTTTTAATGTGATGATATGTAGTTTTGGCCATCTATCTTAGTTAATTTTCAGTCTATAGAGTTGTCTTCATACATCATGTTATTTTTATTACCATAAGATTATGCCATCAAGAAGGATGAGTTCCACGGAGATAGAGAAACTTGTTACTCAAAGAGTAGCCGACGCAAATGCCTCATATGCAAGTAATAGGAATAACAAATCACGAGCTAGTGGTGTAGTAGGAGGTGCGGATAATAACCCGAGGGTTAGAATTATAAAGGGATTTCTTAGTTGCCAAACCTGATACTTTAACGGCACAGACGATGCTGTTGGCTTGACCCATTGGTTTGAAAAATCAGAATCTGTCTATCGTGTAAGCAACTGCACAGAGGACACCAAGGTGAAATTTGCCACCCACATTACATGGTGGAGTTCCTACATACAGTTCAGTCGGTATTGATATGGCGTATCAACTCCCGTGCGTAGAGTTGAAGCAAATGATGAACAATGAGTATTGCCCGAGGAGTGAGCTACAAAATTTGGAATAAGTGTTCTGGAACCTGTCCATGAAGGGAACTGATGTCATTGGGCACACCAACCGTTTTCACGAGATGGGCCTTTTATGCCCCAATATGGATACTTCGGAGTACAAGAGAATCGAATGATTTATTTGCGGACTCGCCCCCCAAATTAAAGGGAATATAACCTCATCTAATCTGGAGATGATTCAAAGTGCAATTCGAATGGCACACAATTTAATGGACCAGGTGGTACGCCAGAGGGCAGTGGCGACTAAGAGTAGTGACCACAAATGAAAGTGCGAAGATCGATCGGGAAGAAACATTAGGCAGCAACTACACCCCAAGAAACAAGAGACGGTCAAAAATTATGTAGCTCATTTTGAACAAAATAAAAGTTAAACGGGTAACAAACCTTATTGCAACAAGTGCAAGTACCATCACACGGTTTAGTGTGCAAATCCCTGCAGCAAGGGCAAAAGACAAGGTCATCTGACTAAGGACTACAAGAACTCAAACTCTGGAACTAAGAATGGACCCCAAAAAGCATGTTTCGGTGTGGGAATGTGGGGCACACCAAAAAGGATTGCCCGAGGTTGAGAAACAATGGTGGAGCTAAAGGATGAGCTATTGTGATGGGAAGCGGGGATGCTCGACAGAACCCCGACATGGTCACGGGTACGCTTCTTCTAAACAACAGTTACACATTCTATCTTTTTGGTATCAGAGCCGATAGAAGTTTACATCTACTAAATTTAGCAAACAAATTAATGCGCCTCTTACCTCATTAGATACTACTTATGCCATAGAGGTAGTTGATGGTAAGACTCTTCAAAACGAATAGCATAATTCGAGGATGCATGCCAAACTAGTAGATCAACTCATTGAGATAGATTTGATGCCCGTCAAACTCGAAAGTTTCAACGTGGTCATAGGCATTGATTAGTTGTCAAAAAAAAGTGCAGAAATCGTGTGTGACAAAAAGATGGTGTGCATACCCCTAGCCAATAGGAAAGTCTTCACGGTCCAGGGCGAAAGAAGGAATTCCAAGGTAAACATCATTTCCAACATCAGGACCCTGAAGTATCTACAAAAGGGTTGTCAAGCGATACTAGTCCACATGATAGAGAAGGAGCCACAGGAGAAGCGGATCTTAGATATTCCCATTGTTCGCGATTACCCCAAAGTCTTTCCTGGGGATTTGCCTGGACTTCCTCCCACTAGGCAAGTGGAATTCAAAATTGACCTATTGCCTAGTGCTGCACTTGTGGTTCGGCCACCATACCATTTCGCCCCATCTGAGATGCAAAAATTATCCAACAAGCTACAAGAGCTTTTGGATAAAGGATTTATTAGGCCGAGTTCCTCACATTAGGAAGTTTCAGTCTTGTTTGTAAAGAAGAAGATGAAACCTTCAGGACGTGTATTGACAACCGAGAACTAAACAAGCTAACCATAAAGAACCAATACCCAATCCCAAGAATCGATGATTTGTTCGATCAACACCAGGGATCAAGCTTCTATTCAAAAATCAACCTGAGTTCTAGATATCATCAGGTCAGAGTTCGTGAGGAAGATATTCTGAAAACAACCTTTTGGACTTGTTATGGTCATTACGAGTTCTAAGTGATGCCATTTTGATTGACCAATGCATCGGCAATATTCATGAACCTTATGAAGCGGGTGTGCAAGCCATACTTAGAAAAATTCTTGATTGTCTTCATAGACGACATCTTAATGACGGGCCGTCGTTGTGACCCGCAGAGACCTAGTTGTAAGCTTGCGAACCACCGTCTTCATACTTGTCAAATTATGTTTATCAGAGACCTAGTTGTAAGCTGCTCATCATATGCTATTCAATTATGTTTATCAGAGACCTAGTTGTAAGCTTGCGAACCACCGTCTTCATACTTGTATTGTGAATCCACTCCGATAGGGCTTTGCCACTCTTCTTAACACTTTCGGGGCCTCTTCAAATGATCACCATCGACCTCTTTTATAGAGGAGGAGGATTTAGGGATTTCGAGGCTGAAAACGCATTTCTGCGCCGACCCATCTTAGGGAAGGCGTAGGCCTAGGGCGACACTGGGCTGCACTGGAAGTGCTCGCTAACTCTCCATCTTTCTGTTTTGCAGCGTAGGGTGGCGCAGGCCTGCGCCCCCTCTAGCTTGGTTCGCGCTGATTTTCTCGAGCTGCTACAATTTGATCTCTTGACCCTGAAACATAAATTTGGAGTAACAATAAGGAAGTTAGGAAATATCAGTGCTTAAAATGAACGTAAAATGACTCCGAAACACATTAAATTATAGTCATATCAAACCTCCCCAACTTAACTCTTGGTCGTCCCCGAACAAGCCTTTGGAATCAAAAACTAACGACGTACCGGGCATGTGTTAGTAGTGACTCTAGGAATTCTATGATAAGCTAGCCTTCAAACTAATGCATTAAAATTTTAACATATAAATCTAAGACGTCTTCAGTTAAAATATATTTCCCCATAAAATTTATATAATGTATCTAACCCTTGGAATTACCCTTTTAGCTCAAGGTTACGAAACTTAAAACATCTGGGTGTTTTGACCATCTTTTCCCTCTATGCATGTTTACGACAACTTTTTTTTTAATACCATGCTTCTATCAATATTCTTTCCACTCAAATTATCTAGATGGTTCATGTAGCGAGATTTCGGTCAATCACTCCCAAACCAGATGGTTTTAGGGGATTACGCATGACTGGTACCCCTACAGACTTAGTTTCCCGAACAATCTAGACTACAATTACTTATTTTTTAGTCTAAAACATGATTAGGTTCTCCCCCTTGTTCCATGAGTTTCCAAAATCTTATATTTAAGCCCAAATAAATTTTAACATACTTGAATTCACTTTACATAGCAAAAATTTTAATTATTATTACAACTCTTTTTTTAATTATAGAATATCCTATCAACACTAGCTAATTCCCTCGTACATGTATTTTCTATATATCATCATGTTCCAAGGCCTGATCGGCAAACAAGACTCAATTGGGGAAGATAAGACAGACTACATAAACATTAAATCTCTAAATAGGAGTCGGGTAATAACTAAAAATAAACGAAACTAACAATAGAGAAATTAAATGCATTACAAAAATAAATTAATGAAAAGACAGAAAAATAAAGAACAAAGAACAAGGAAAGATAGTACCCGGTCATTCGAATGGAGGAGGCGGAGGAGGACCGAAGACACTGTTGAAGAAGTCGCTATACGGGTTTTGGACTGTGGGGTATTGTGATGTAGGAGGAACCAAGTGAGTAGGGATCTGGTCTAGGAGATCCTGCCTGCCATGTGCCGGATAGCGCTGATAAGTGTCTACGGCACGGTCGTAAGACTGATAGTTGGGCATCGCTTAATCATTATATGACTGATATGGCATACCAGCTACGGAGTCCTCGTGACTTCCCAGTATGCCCAGTTATGGTGCTGGTAATACGCATTTTTGTATGCCAGAGCTCTCTGCCAGTCCTGAAACTGATCTACCCGACCCGACAAGTGATCGACCCTATCATAAATATGGGTCATTCGCCCATTCATCTCGTCTAACCTCTGGGTCACGTCCTCCCGATACTCACCTTGACCCACTACTAAGTTATCTAACTGCCTCATAACGCGGCCAAAGTCATCATCGTCATTACCTCGACTGTACGAGGTAGACGCCCCTCTGTTCGGCTCTTCATGCCAAACTTCCACTTCATTAGCGACTTTTCCTCTCTCTCTCTCTCTCTCCTCTCATCCTCGGTATAGTCCTAGATATACGACTGATTTGTCACTTTGTCGAATATGTCGAAGCCTTCATCAACTTCTCTAAAAATCAAGGTAGGGAACATGGCGGCCCTAATATACATCGCCGAAACAGGGGAGGTCAGAGACTCGGGTGAAAGTGCACCCATCCTCTGCGCAGGGCTGCGCCCCCCCTGCGCCCATCTATGTTAAGTTTTCATTTTTAACTTTTTTGGTACGCGGGGCTGTGTATGTCTCTAAGTTTTTTTGTTATAAAATATTTAAAAATTTTGTGGGGGCTAAATTAATTAATTAACTTATCGTTAGAATCTACCCTCCCCAACTTAGACCGTTGAGACGTCCTCGTCACATTAGAATTTTTTAATCCGTTAATAACTTTGAGAGATAGATCGGTACGCATCCTTATTCATAATAAATAAATTTAAACAACTACAAAAATAATATTCAAATAAAATTCAACTTTTAAATATTTCAAATAAAATAAGCACAACACACTTTAAGAAAAATAAAACCAAATTAAGTACGCTTACAATTAAAATAAAAGCAAACCACATCAGAAACAAACCAAACCAAACTTTAATGTTTCTCACGCAACAAACAAACAATCATACTCAAATAATAAATTAAAATTCTTTTGGTGGAGCGACGACTTCTTCTAATTCTCCCACTATCATTTGGATATTGGCGAGCCAATCGGAAGGCACTTGAAGCAGCTGATCGTTTTTCTATTGGCCTCCTCGAAGTGTCAAGATTTCTTTAAGCAGCATGTTGTTCGTGCTCACCAAGTCTCCAACTACTCCCTTTAGTTTATCAACTTGATCCCATAAGATATCGACAGTCTCGATCCTTTTTCATGCTCTCTTGTCTTCTTCGTCTACCTCCATTCTGGCTTTTCCTTTGCTGCTTTGTCCTTCAGTCGAGTATTCAGGGGCAATAAATGGGACTTGGGTTACTTTTGCGGTTTTAGGGTAACGGATTTGAAATCCTACTTCAATGCGCTCAAACACTAACCCTATCATAGTAATCCTCGTAAACCACATGATTTTCCTATAACAAATAGCTCGGTAAGCATCCTACAGTGAGGGTAGTTCACTCATTTACCCGTTACATGACACTCCTATAGAATTTGCATGATAACATATCCTAGAGACACAGTCGGTTATCCGATCATGAATGCGTGTACTAAAAGGATCTCCTGAGTTCTGACATAAGTAGTGTCTTGGTGACGTGGAAGCACGTTAAAAATAACTAACTTCCACATAACCTTAGCCAAGGGGCATAAATCTCATCTATTATAAGCAGTGTAAGTCCGGACATCTCTAACATGGATTCCAAAAATTGTTTCTAACATTTTGTCTCACTGGTTAGTCCACTTATTGATTTTACGCATTCTACTCCCCTGGGTATTAGTTACTCTCCAAAATTCTATAGGGCGTGGTGTCTCAGTGTCGATAAGAAACTCATCAAACAACTTTTTCCTAGAAATTGACACTTCCTTATTTCCCATCATCCACACTAGCTCAAAGTCATGATCCTCAGCTTTCTCTATACTACGAATAGTGGCGAACCACTATTGGATCAAACTAGTGTGAATATAAGATAGCTCCCACATAATAGCTCTAGCCCACCCCAAACTCTCAAACGACTCTATAATGTCAAAGTCATCAAAATCGGCTTCTTTTAAACTACGCTCAATGAGGAACCTAGGTGGTTTGCCATTATTAGTATTTTCTGGAACTTCAGGGAATTCCACAATGAGAGGTTTCTCGAAGCGGATATTTCCAGGGTTGTGGGTTCTCATCCTAGTTGTTTGGGAGTGCGCGGTGATAAGGCTATAATTTTTTTATGTGTTTCGGAGTCATTTTATGTTCATTTCAAGCACCAATACTTTGTAATTTCCATATTATTACTCCAAATTTATGTTTCAGGGTCAAGAGGTCAAATGGAAGCAGCTCGAGAAATTTCAGTGCGAACCGAGCCGGAAAGGGCGAAGGCCTGCGCCACCCTGCGCTGCAAAAAAAAAGTTTGAGAGATCCTGAGCACCTCTAGTGCAGCCCAGCGTAGCCCTGGTCGTACCCCAGGCGCAGGGGGGGGCACATGCCTATGTCTGGCGTATGCTGGGTCGGCGCAAAAATGTGTTTTCTGCCCTGGAATCCCTAAATCCGTCTCCTCTACAAATAGACGTCGATGGCTGCCATTTGAAGAGATCCTGAATGTGTCAAGAGAATTTGCGAAGCCCTGCCGGAGTGGATTCACAATACAAGTACGAAGACGGTTGTTGAAAGTCTCGTAAGATGTCTCCGATCAACATCATAGAAGAGCATACGATAAGTGGCTAATCACTTTTGCCGTTTGCGGAGGATCTACGACTAATTTTACTTTACTTGAATTTCTATTTGTTTTGATGTATTCGTATTGATTGAAATATTCTATGTGTATTCAAATGATAAGCATTCGGTTATGATTATGATTGTATGTTTTGATTGGTAAAAGCAAGATAGTTCATAGTGATATTAAGATTTGTGCCGAGTCCATTAGCTTAGGGATTAAGACAAGTAATGAATAATGCATGCGCTATGCCAAGAGTTATTGGTTAAAACATGTATGAGTAATTTAACAGCACAATTAATTATGTCTATGTGATTGTTGCATAAAATTCGAGTGGGTAATACTTATGATGTGGTGATTCCGTGAATGGTTATCTTTCACTTGATTGTTAATTTACTGCGTTATTTATTTGCCATTAATTTTAGTCACAAATTAGTTGTAAGTCATTAATCTAAACAAGTCATTCAAATCAACCGATTCACAATGTAAGTGCTTTCAATAAAACTCACAAAGCTAGCCGCTTAACGCTAATTACCTACGCACTCCCTGCGGATTCGACCCTTACTTCTCGGAGCTAAATAGTAGATATAACCATTATTTCTGCGGGTCACAACGACGGCTCGTAAGATTTTTGGCGCCGTTGCCGGGGAGTGGCAACGTTAGTTAGGGCAAGAAGTTAGTGTCCGGCCTTGGTTTTATGTTTTTAAGTTTAAGTACCTGAATTTGGTTATTTTTAGTCTTTAATTTCCTATTATTAAAAATCACAAAAAAATTAAAAATTCAAAAAGGTAATTGTAGTCCTCTACTTTACCACCAAAAATATAATTACTTTAATTGGGTAATTTAGTTTGAGTATTTTATTAGTTTAAGCACACACGTCGATCGGCAAGAGGATTGCCGCTACAATTCGAACCCAAAATCGAAAAAGTAGCTAAATCGAACCGAAAGACTGTCAGGATTCAAAAACAACAATTAATCACGGAGAATTCAAATGAACAAGAGGAAGAAATTCCTAATTTAGAAATTCCTAATCTAGAAAGCTCTCCGATTTCACCGCAAAATCGAAAACGAGAAGAACATACGCGTATAGCTGCTAGGATGGGTGAGAAAGCGAGATGAATAGTTGAGTCACATTACCGCCCAGGTAATGTGCCCGACCCTACTCTGATTCGTTACCCCGAAAATGAGAACAAACCCGAAGTTCGTCCTCAATTATTTCAAATTCTTCTGATCTTCCGAGGGATGCCAAGTGAGGAACCCTACGAACATCTAGCTGAGTTCACACCTATTTGTAAGGCTAACCATGTTCGAGGTATAACCACCGACGGTTTAAAACATCGATTATTTCCTTTTTCGTTGAAAGAGAAAGAGAAAAATTGGTTCGTATCCTTACCAACCAATACAATTTCAACATGGGATCAAATGAAGAGAGAATTCCTTAATGAATATTATCCAATTAGTAAAACAATTGAGAAAATAAAGGAACTTACCGGATTTAAACAAATGCCCGGTGAACAATTCTACGAAGCTTTTGATCGTATGAATAAATTATTGAGAGCTTGTCCACACCACGATGTACCCAAATGGATGCTTATTAAAACAATTTTTGATGTGAGTCAAGAGAGTCGTATTATGATTCCTGCTGCCACAGGAGGAACATAATTAGCTAAAGAAGATGACGAGGCTTGGGAGTTGCTTAGTCAACTTGTTAAAGGTCTTAAGGTTCAAGCTGATCTGAAAACGGCATAGGAGTTCAAGTTATGGGCATAGATAATGCCTTGAAACGTGAGGTTAAGAGTGAAAATTCAGAATTGGGCAAGAATATGGATCAATTGAAGAGGGGTCTCTCAAAACCTAATACATCAATTAACTGTTTCACGTGCGGTGATCTGTAAGGTCACCACGTCTATGGATCTGATCTTGACGCGACGTCGTCCAACGAGTGTGGAATCCTCCTTAGATGTCTAACGGATCGATCACGCACGGAAATCGGAGCCGAACACAATGATAGCCGATGTACTAAACGACCCCACATGGTGTATTGCTCCAAGAAAAACTCTCTGATCACTTTCTAGCTAGCACGTGCACTTGCAAAGCTCTGAAATTCATAATTATCAAAGATTATCAAATTAAACAGATTTAGTCCTAATTAAATCAATTAAGTTCGAACTAAACCAGATAACTTCATTTAGGTCCAAGCCCACGAACATGCCCAATACCCTACGAACTTAGCTTCACTAAGTTCGTCTGGGTTGGTTTAAGTTCGAGGCTTAGCCTTAGAATTTATCTTCATAGTCTAGAACTTATCTGTACATTCTAGAACTTAACATCACAGTATAGAACTTAACTTGATAGTCTAGAACTTAACATGATACTCTAGATTTTTATATGCAAATGCAGATATCAAACACAATTGTGAATTAACACACATAACTTGCATTAATAAAGACTCATCTATTACATATGACTATCTATTACATATCTAGACCTCTATCGTCACACAGGGTGTACCAACGAACTCCCCCTTGACGATAGCTTCTAGTTAAATATCTAATTGTCTACAGAACTAGGCTTATTCAAATTACTACCTGCATGGAGTCCCTGCTCCACAAAAACTTTTACAACCTTCTGAAACTTCCTGCCTTCAGATCTCCAGCCATCATGATGGAAAATTGGTTGATCATGAAGCTTCTGCAGGTCATCCCGAGAATGTTTAATGAGATGCAGAGGGTCATATACCTTCAAAATGACTTTCTCATCTTCATCCTCCATTATGGCTTCAGCTGTTTTATTGTCGACGTACCACCACTTCATATTCTTCAGGATATCCCGTGGCATTGTCTTCAATGGAACTTTTTTAACCATCTGAGTGGTTTGTAAACCATATTAGCCCATGGTCTCAAAGAAAGAGGATCTATTCTGTTTTCATCCGCCACTCTTTTACCAGATCGTGGTTTAAGCCTTTCGAACCTTCCAGACCGACCCTCCCTTTTTATAATCTTAGCAACAGCTTCAGCATATGAGTCGTCTCCTAGGTTGATGAATTCTTTCCAGGCTAATTCTTTTCCTTCACATTTTGGCAATGAATTGAAGTCTTTCAGCGTTCTTCTCAAATAGTGTAGCCCATCTTTTCTTTTCAAAACAAATAGTTGCAGTTCTCTAACATAAAAACAACTTAGAATTCCACCTGTTAACTTTCCCGGACTTGGCAACCTCATCTTCTTCTTTGCTGCCAAGTCGGTCTTCTTCTTTGTCTCTTCATTATTTAACTCCCTGTCAGTCATGTCAGTGCAGATTCACCATTTAGTGCAGAGTTAAGAATATCTATGTCTATCACATTCTCATCATTGTTCACGTATTGCTCCGTGACAGGCTGCTTTTGAATCAAAACTATATCAACATCATCATCTTCATCTTCTATAACTTCATCATCTGATTTCCAGTCTGGAACATCCTCAGGAATAAATTCTCCTTCTTCAAGTCCTTCCAGATCCAAATCATTTTCAAAGTCAAACATTACAATTTCTTCTAAATCGGCCAAGGCTCCTAATCATATCATCTTGAACGGATTCTGTAGATTCAGGAGCCTTGCCTTTATCTTTCTCAGCTCAAGAAGACGAACCTGACTCCCCCTGTGATGCAGCTTGCTGAGCAGTTTGTTTTATAAGAGATGCTAGCTCACTTCCTTTCTGTTGGGCGCCGGGGTCACTTCCTTCATCATCTCCCCTACTTCCCCTTAACTGATCATCTCTACAACTACTCTCCCCGAGCAGCACGATCTTTAAAAATCTGCTTCAGGAGGCCACGTAGTGTAGTTATCTGTTCCTGTTGATCCACTACAGTCTAACGCAATTCTGCATTGTCTAGGTCAAGCTGTGTAATGTGATTTTGTGGCACACTTACCGCTTGCGATAGCTGAAAGAGTTGGACAGTTTGGAAATCGACCTTAGCTTTCAATTGTGAGAAGCTTTGGTCGTCTGATGGAGTAGTGGCAGCTGTGGTTGAAGTTGATGGAGCGGCTGTTGCTGTGGATGGAGTGGTGGTTGTGGCGAATGGAGTGGTGGTTGAGGTGGATTTTGCTTGCTGAGCTAGACGTTGGCGCTTGGCTCTTTGTTTCCTAGTCACCAACGTCTCCTCTTCCAAGATGAAATCTTAGTCATCTTCATCTTCATCTCGAAGACTGGAAACATGAGGAGTCATTTTCTGTCGGCGCACAACTAGCCTACTGCCATGTGTTTCAAAGGTTGTGGATGGATTGGCAGCTTCTGTTAACAGTTCTTCAGAGTCTGAATCTGAGTCTGATTCGGATACAGACTCTACATGACCTTGTGTTGCTCCTGGCGCTGTTGCTGAAGGCTAATAGTCATCGATATCCTTGAAAATGACATCAATTTCGGAAGGCGGTTGCAGGAGATCATTGATTAGCTATGCGGATATGTATTCCTGAGCTGTTGCGCCCGGTGCAAAAATCTCCATTGGCCTATAACACCACCTTTTCCATAGGAAGCTTTAGTGGTGTCCTGAGCATATCCCATCCTTAGAAATGTTGCTTGCCAGATGGATGCCGGAAAATCAATAGGGCCATCTTCCTGATCAATGTTGCCTAACTGCAGAATAGTCATCAGATGATTTCCTGAGAACAAAATCGGTTGGCCACTAACTGTAGACCTCAAAAGCGGAGGAACTGCGAAAGTGTCAACGTGAAGTGATGACCAGAATTGGCGGATATAGGGCAGTATGATCGTAGGGTTGTGAGTCAATGCGTATGGAACCCTCGACTAAGCTACAAATTCCAACATTTGACGATAAGGTTGCGCCTTGGCTGCTTGAAGGTTTATCGTCATAATCATATTATGCTTATTATACAAAGCCCAATCAGCCATTTCTGCACATATAGCAAGCGTTTAAAATGTTAGAAATCAGTTTTGGAAAAACTTTTAAGTGATTCGAACTTATCACCTTCGAATTTACTTAAATTCGAGAAAACAATTCCTTCGAAATTACTTAAGTTCGAACAGTCTATTGACCTTCGAACTTATTAAAATTCGAGAAACCTTTTCGAACATGTCTGTGTTCAAACTTATAGATATTTTAAACAAGTTCGAAGACCTGACAAGTTCGATACCTGAAGAACAACTTCGAATCCTGTAGAACAAGTTCGAAGTCGGCATTTTAAACTTCAAACTCATGATTTAAACTTATTTTAGACTTAAATGATTAGTGAATCTAGTCCTAATAGATTCTAATCATGTTTATTTAGGATTAATTTTAAGTTATTTAAAAATAAAAATTTTCAAACATAAAATTTTCAAATTTAATGACATTAAGAGTCCTAAATAACACTCACCTAGTGATTGTTGATGAAAAACGACTATGTCTATGTGTATGCTCGAGGAACTGTGGAAAGATTCGAGGAATGGTTCACAAAATTGAATAAACAAGAAGTTTGAGATCGCCCTTATAAGTTCGAGAAGTGTAAATTCAAGTGTAGGTGCATTAAATGAACATTGTTGAACTATTTATATCCACTGTGTTTCGAACTTACCTTAAGTTCGAACTTACCTTAAGTTCGAATAAGGTCGAACATACCTTAAGTTCGAACTTATATTAAGTTCGTTTGTGACTTCGAACTTAATCCTAATTTGAACTAAATTGAAAATTTTTAAAATTTTTGAACAAAATCCAACTTTTTCATTTGACGGATGTTTTTCAACTTTGCGAGACATTCACACTAAGCAACAGATTATCACCCAATTTTGTTTCTCCAATTAAAAACGTATCCTAGTAACTTTGACCTCAATCCTATTTATTTAAAACTAAAGTAAAATAAAATAAGATAAAATAAAATTAACTAAAAAGAAATAAAATAGCAATACTTTAAAGATAAATGTACACAAACAGATCTGTATTTACATACAACAAAGTGTCTTAGTTTGTCTTAGAGTTATTATCATACTAGCAAGACAGTGATGACAGGTTCGTACTCACGTACAACAAAGCGACTTATCTTGCTAGTTTAAGTCAAAACAGCGGTGACAGGTCTGTACTCATGTACAACAAAGAGACTTGTTTTGACTTCCTTTTCTTTACTAAACTTTTTCTTTCTTTGTTTAATATGTATTTTGATGAAGCTATACATCCCCCAGAAAAATTATGATACCTCATTCACAGTCATTGTCTGTATGTCTCTAATATAGAAATTAAGTCCTTTTGGTCATACATCTAAGTTAGTTTCACATATGACATTTTCTTGATTATTTTATTAGCTTTACGGAAATTCTTCATGTATTATGTCTACCAACATATCAGACAAGAACATGTATATCACTCAGAGTTTTAGTTCATTATGTTTGAAAGTGTAACACTTATAGTTTGTTAGACTGTGCTAAATCTCGTCACTTTGAACCTAAGACTCTAAGACTTCTCTCATTTTTCAATATTCTCTTTTTTTGAAATTTTTATGCTTTTCTCTCTTTTTTCTTTTGTTTTTCACATTTAAGTAAAGCAACTAATAAGATAAACTAAAAATTAAAGAAAACTTTATAAGAAAGAAAAACTACCAAGGTCAGTGATAAGTCTATAATTTATTTGGTTTCAGAGTCATATTATGATCATTTTAAGCACCGATACTTCGTAAAATCCATATTATTACTCCAAGTTTGTATTTCAGGGCCAAGATGTTAAAAAGAAGAAATCCAGAAGAATTCAGAGCAAACTGAGCTGAAGGGGGTGCAGGCCTGCGCCACCCTACGCTCTACAAAGAGTCTTAAATCTCCAGATACGTTCCAGCGCATGCCAGCTAAACCCTAGCCGCATCCGGGCGCGGGGGGGCGTAGGCCTGCGCCTGGCCTGCACTAGTGCGGTGCAAAAACACGTTTTACAGCCTGTGGAACCCTAATCCCGACCTCCATATAAATACAAGTCGAGGGGCAGCCATGGAGAGAGCCCCAACGTGTGTGAAAGTGTGTTGAAGCCCTGCCGAAGCCCTGCCGAATTGGATCTACGATACGAGAATGAAGACGGTGATTCGCAAGCTACTCAATGACTCAGTTCTACGATTGTGAAGAGCATACGATGAGCAGCTATTCGCATTAGCCGTTTCCGGAGAATCTACGACTAAGTTTACTCTACTTTAATTTCTCGTGCTTTGATGTATTTGTATTAAATGAGATCTATTATGTGTATGCAAATGATAAGATTTGGCTATGATTATGATTGTATGTTTTTATTGGTAAAAGCAAGATAGTTTATCGTGGTGCTATTATTTGTGCCGAGTCCATTAGCTTAGGGATTAAGACAGGTATAATACTGCATACGCTATGCCGAGAGTTATTGGTTAAGACATGTTTTATTAATTTAGTCGCGCAATTGATTATGTCTATGTGATCGTTGCATGAAATTATAGTGAGTAATACTTATGCCGTGGTGATCCCGTGAATGGTTATTCGTCTCTTGATTGTTTATCTACTACGTTAGTTACTTCGTCATTAATTTTAGTTATAAAGCGATAGCAAATCATTACTCTAAACAAATCATTCAAATCCACAAATTCACAATTTAAATGCTTTCAATAAACTTTTAGGGCTATTAACCTAATCCTAATTACGACCACACTCCCTGTGGATTCGATCCTTACTTCTCTAGTTAAATAGTGGATTTAAGGACTAAGTCAGCGGGTCACAACGACGGCCCGTCGGAGATTTGGCGCCGTTGCCGGGGAGTGTAACGGTAGTTAAGGTTTAAAGTAATTCTGTTGCCTTAGTTTTAACTAATTAACTTTAAGTTCGTTTCTTTGGTTATTTTTAGTCTTTATTTTATTATTAAAGAAAAATCAAATAAAAAATTTAAATTTCAAAAAGGTAATTGTAGTCCTCTACTTTACCACCAAAAATATAATTAGTTTAATTAAAGTATTTTATTAAAGTATTTTATTTAGTGTATACACACACGTCGATCAGCTAAAGGATTGCCTCTACGATTCGAACCTGAGATCGAAAAAGTAGCGAGATCGTACCGAAAGACTGTCAGGATTCAAAATCAACAATGAATCACAGAGAATTTAAACGCACAAGAGGAAAGAATTCCTTATTTAGAAATTCCCAATTCAGAGATTCCTGATTTAAAAAGCCCTCCCATTTCACCTCGAAATCGTGATCAAGAAGAACCCGAGCGCATAGCTGCTAGAATGGGTGATCAACCAAGACGTACGGTTGAGTCGCATTACCGCCCATGTGATGTGCTCGACCCGTCTCTAATCCGTTATCCCGAAAACGAGAACGAACCCGAAGTTCATCCTCAATTATTCCAAATTCTTTTGATCTTTCGAGGGATACCAAGTGAAGAACCCTATGAACATTTAGCTGAGTTCACAACTATTTGTAAAGCAAACCATGTTCGAGGTATAACCACAGACGGTTTAAAACTTCGATTATTTCCTTTCTCGTTAAAAGAGAAAGCGAAGAATTGGTTCGTATCCTTACCAACCAATAGTATTACAACATGGGATTAAATAAAACGAGAATTCCTTAATGAATATTACCCCATTAGTAAAACAACCGAGAAAAGAAAGGAAATTATCGGATTTAAACAAAAACTGGGCGAACAATTCTACCAAGCGTTCGATCGTATGAACGAATTGCTAAGAGCTTGTCCGCACTACGAGATACCCAAATGGATGCTTATCAAAACATTCTTTGATGGTGTGAGTCAAGAAAGTCGTAATGTGATCATAGCTGCCACTGGAGGCACATTTTCAGGGAAAGAAGACGATGAAGCTTGGGAGTTGCTTAGTCAACTCGGTAAAGGTCTTAAAGTCCAAGCTGGTTCTTAAAAAAGTATAGGAAGTCAAGTTAAGGGCATAGATAATGCCTGGAAACGTGAGGTTAAAAGTGAGATTTCAAAATTAGGAAAGAAAATGGATCAATTGAAGAAGGGTCTTTCAAACCCTAGCGTATCAATTAATTTTGTTACATGCGGTGATCCATCGCATTATTCCGAAGCATGTCCTCAAGTGCAATCCACTGAGGAATTTGCTAATGAAGTTTACGAATTTAGAGCTCCTCGAGAAAGGGATAGTTCATTTTCGGAAACATAGAATCCGAGGTGGAGAAACCATCCCAACTTTCGATAAAAAAATGATCAGCCTACCGATTATCAATCCAAGCCAAGAAATGAACCACCAAATAGAGAATATCAATATGGTTCAACTTCAGAAGCTAAGGATGAGCGATATTAGAAGTCAAATCATCGAGATCAACCACAATTCCAAGTGGAAACAAGTATGACTTCTGCGCAATTCGTAGAGTTTTCTGAATTTATGAAATAGAAAAAAGCTATAAGTTCTAAGACCATGGAGATGTTTACTCGCTAGATGGGCAGATAGCTGAGTCGCTCACTAGTCGCGAGGAGGGGAAGCTTCCTAGCAATACTGTTCCCAATACTTCACACGCTAATCATCATAACAAAGATAAGAAATATGAGATTAACGAAGTTAATGAAGTAGCTAAATTAACCACATTAAGGAGTGGAAGAGAGGTAGACAATAAAATTGAGATGCCTAAAGAGAAAGAGGCAGAAGAAGATATCGACACTGAAGTCGTGTATGAGGAGAAAGAGGATTTAAAGAAGGAGTTTCCTAAGAAAGTTCTTTTTCAAGAGCCAATTAAAGCAGATATTCCAACGCCCAAAGTTAGGGAGGCGGATAAGAGTCAGGACACTTCAATTCCTCCTCCTTATCATGCTGCTTTAGAAAATCCAAAATCTTCCCCTTAAGGCAAAAGAGGCCCATAACCAGAGGATCTTTGGGACTTATTCAATCAAGTTAAGATCAATATTCCTCTGATAAAAGCCATTCAACAGGTTCCATCTTATGCCAAATTTCTAAAAGATATATGTATTAAGAAAAGAAAAAATAAGGTCTCGCTCCAAAAGGAGATCAATCTAACTGAACAGTTGAGTGCAGTAGTTTCTAGTTCTCCACCTCCTAAGCTGAAAGATCCTGGATCACCATTGATTCCAGTGACAATAGGCAATGTGCAGATTAAGAAGGCACTGCTTGATCTTTGAGCTAGTGTTAATATTTTACCTGGAAACTTGTTTGATAAACATGATCTAAGTCAGTTACAGACAACCGATAATATCTTACAGCTGGCAGATCGGTCAACCAAGTGTCCAAGAGGTATTTTATCAAATGTCATAGTAAAAGTTGAAGATTTTTACTATCTAGTTGACTTCCTAGTATTAGACACCGAAAGTTCAATAGGAGATAATCAATCGGCTATTATCCTAGGCAGACCTTTCTTAGCCACGAT
The DNA here is from genome assembly GCA_020465985.1 of Centrapalus pauciflorus. Classification (NCBI taxonomy): domain Eukaryota; kingdom Viridiplantae; phylum Streptophyta; class Magnoliopsida; order Asterales; family Asteraceae; genus Centrapalus; species Centrapalus pauciflorus. Next base: position 241,101 of record JAANYP010006509.1, read on the forward strand.
TAATGCTAATATTAATTGTAGGACAGGAGCAGTGGATTTAGCCTTTGGTAATAGGAAATTAAGACTGAATGTGTTTAATGCTTCAAGTGTCTCTGCTATTGATTCAGAACGTTATCTTATAGACATGGTGGACGAACTTGCGCAGCAGCATAGTTCGTTAATAAACATCAAGGATGCTACTGAGTTATTCTTTGCTTAGAATGAGCTAGGCAAGTTAAATGATACTGAGTGTGATAAGCTTGAAGTAGTCATGAAATCCACATTAGAATCAAAACAACCACCATGGACCCATAGGACTGAAAAATTATCTACTGATTTACCTAAGTCATCTAAACCTTCAATAGAGCAACCACCTGTTCTAGAATTGAAGGAGCTGCCATCTCTATTAAAGTATGCTTTTTCAGATCAGAATGACACTTTGTCTGTCATAATTTCAGCAGATCTGACTGAAGAGCAAGAGAAAGCTCTACTACAAGTATTAGTCAAATATAAAGAAGCAGTAGGGTAGACGATAGTTGTTTTAAAAAGGAATGAGTCCCACTTTGTGTATGCACCGAATCATTACTGATCCAGAAGCTAAACTAGCTCGAGATGCACAAAAGAGGTTGAATCCTAATTTGAGAGACGTAGTTAGGAAGGAAGTGTTAAAATGGTTGGACGCTGGAATTATATATCCTATATCTGACAGTAAGTGGGTTAGTCCAACCCAAACTGTGCCCAAGAAATCGGGAATTACAGTCATTAATACTGAAGAAGGAGAGAAGATAACTACTCGCCCAGCAACTGGGTGGAGAGTTTGTATCGATTACAAAAAACTTAATGCTGCTACGTCAAAAGATCATTTTCCGCTACCATTTATAGATCAAATTGCGGAAAAATTAGCATAACAAAAGTTTTACTGTTTCCTGGATGGATATTCTGGTTACAATCAAATCCCAATCCATCTAGGGGATCATGAGAAAACTACATTTACTTGTCCCTATGGCAGCTTTGCCTACCGAAGGATGCCATTTGGACTATGTAATGCTTTCGCCACATTCCAACGATGTATGATGGCTATCTTTTCAGATATGGTGGGTGGATCTTTTGAAATATTTATGGAAGATTTCTCCATATTCAATAAAACATTTGAAGATTGTCTGGGACATTTAGAAAACGTCTTACAGAGATGCACTGAAACCAACTTAGTGTTAAGTTGGAAGAAAAGCCATTTTATGGTAAAAGAAGGGGTAGTCTTGGGTCACATTGTATCCGAAAAAGGAATGGAGGTAGATAAAGCGAAAGTTCAATTAGTTTCCTCACTTCCACCCCCACCAAAGTTAAAGGAATAAGATCATTCTTACGCCACGCTGGTTTTTTTCGGCGATTCATTAAAGTTTTCAATGAAATCTCAAAGCCGTTATGCAATCTTCATTCAAAAGACACCGAGTTTAATTTTTATGATGCTTGTATGAAAGCATTTGAGAAGCTTAAATCAAAATTAACCGAAGCGCCAATTCTGCAATATCCGGATTGGTCTCAACCGTTTGAGATCATGTGCGATGCAACTGACTATGCAATTGTTGTTGTTTTAGGATAAAGATTTGAGAAAAAGCCAGTGGTCATATACTATACAAGTAAAACCTTTAATGAGGCAAAAATCAATTACAACACTACAGAAAAATAATTACTAGTTGTAGTGTTTGCCCTAGATAAATTCAGATAACATATTTGGGGGGCAAAAGTAATTGTGTACTCCACCACAGCGCTTTAAGACATTTATTGCCCAAGAAGTATGCCAAGCCTAGATTGATTCGGTGGATCCTTGTATTACAAGAATTTGACTTAGTAAATAAAGATAAGGATGGCACTAAAAAATATTATTGCCGATCACTTATCAAGGCTTCACTTAATCCCAACAAACTCAACTGATCAAATCAGGGACTCCTTCCCAGATGAACAATTATTATCTGTATCTATAATTCCCTGGTTTGCGAATCTAGTTAACTATTTCGTAACAGGAAGATTGCTAGAGCACTAGAACTCACAACAAAGATAATATTTCTATGCTCAAGCAATGCAATACATTTGGGATGAGCCTGATCTATTTAAAATAGGACCAGATCAAATTATAAGACGATGTGTCCCTAACTCGAAACACCAATAGGTATGTCCCAATATAGACTTGTGTATGGTAAGCTATGCCATCTCCCAGTGGAATTAGAACACCAAGCTCTATGGGCTATCAACAACACTAATTTTAATTTACATGATTCCGGTGTTGATAGGAAATTCCAATTGAATGAACTGGAAGAAATTCATAGAGAAGCCTACAAAAGTGCCAAAATTTATAAAGAGAAAACAAATGTTTTCCACGACAGAATGATTAAAAAAAAATATTTAGCAAAGAAATTAAAGTTTGGTTATTTAACGCAAAACATAGACTATTTCCCGGTAAATTAAAAAGTAAATGGGCAGGTCCATATATTGTAACGAATACCTACCCACATGGTGCGGTAGAAATACAGGAGCTAAAAGGTGGTGAGCGATTTAAAGTAAACGGACATAGACTTAATTATATGTTCAATGGGCCACCAACGATATGCTAGTATTTGAACTCATTAGACTACAATATCCTAAGGTTAATTAATTAGATTAGGAACAGTACCTATGGCTGAAGACATAAAACTTAGCGCTTTTGGGGAGGCAGCAAAGAGTATTTTGATTATTTGAATTTAATTGTTTTTAAGTGTGTTTATTTGCTTATTTGTGTTACTTGTGTGTACCCAATTAAGTTGGGGAGGATTCATCCTCATGAACTTAAAAAATTAAATAATAAGACCCCGCGTCAGGAATTAAAAAATTTAAGCACATAGTAGAATTATTTTAACCCGATAATACGAGCGTAAGTTGGGGAGAATACCCGTAAAAAATTAAAAAATTAAAGAATTAGGGTTTCAAGACCAGTGCACGGCCCAGATCGCGAATCCAGAGGCCCGGGCGCAGGGCGTCGCAGGCTTGCGCTTGCCCTGCGGCCTGACGCGCTTAAAATCTTATTAAAACAGTATTGATCATCCCCATAACTCCAAAACCCTAATTCCAGTTCCAGAATTGGTGGATTTCGATTTGGGTTGAGGTTTTTGGGAGTTACATGGTTTTTATAGAAAAAATGGTTATCAATAATTTTCTAATATTTATTTAATTAATATAAACTCATTTTTGCAAAACTTTTGTAAAAATTATGCATTTTTCCATATTTATTATATTTTGAAATTTTTTGTCGTAGAAGGTTATGTTTATATTGTTAAAATATTTATTGTTTAAGTTCATGCATTTGATAGGGTTAAATTGGGCTCACATTGTTGGTGATTCTTAGGATTAATTTGTCTATTATTGGAAAATGGTGTTTAAATTATCATGCATCATTTACGTAAAAACCCCATATTTACAATCCTTTGTCTTTGCATTATTTAGATGTCAAGCCAGTTTCATGCAAACGGTAACCGTCCCGGAAATTCCCAAAAACCTAGGATGAGAACTCACGACTCTAGGGATGTCCACTTTGAGAAACCCCTCAATGTGGAGTTCCTTGAAATTCCACTCAACACAAACAATGGTAACTATAAATCACTATCCCCGTATATATTTCAGCACCTTAATGTTCTTTCTCAAATCCCAAGAAGAAACTGCTCAATAATTAGGAAATGATGAAGAAGACAATATGAATATTGAAAGAATATGCAAATGGTGGCTGTCTGTTTGTATTCAATATGTTTCAACCGTGTTTACAAAACGCAAACCCTAGGAGCTTTATAGCTCCAATTAATTAACTATGGGGCATTGACACAATTGCTCCCTAGACTTTTACAATGAAATAATTTACAAGGAAATAAATACAAAGCTAAATGCTAAGTAAATAAGTATTACAAATTAACTCCATATGATCGAAATTAAATGTCTAACAATCTCCCCCTTTCGATCATTTAGGAGGTCCTGGAACTCTGGCATGATCAGTCGATTCTCGGAGTCCAAGGATGACGTCAAAGCGTCTGGTCACTTGTCTCATATGTAGCCTTTCGTTCAGGAGGTCAATGCCGCTGAGGGTATCCTGAATCTCCTTTGGTGAGCATCTTTGTTCTGGATCTGGTTGAGCATCAAAATCTTGAACTTTCTGAGTAAGCGCTGCTCGAACCAAACTGAGTGTACCATCGGAGTAACATGGAAGATCCTCAAAAGCGCATGTACCTTTTGTAGCCCTTGTGATTGACAAAAATGACACCCGGGTCTCCAGAGTATAACTCTGTAGGCCGGATAGTGGGCTAAAAGGAAGCTGTCTTGTTCAGGTGCTCGAAGGCCCACTTTAACCATCGCGCTCTCGATCGCCATTTGGAAGTCTCTGAGGCACACAATGATCGAGCGGCGGTTCATACTTCGAACAAGGGCACCTAAAGCAGTCATGTGTGACAGACGCCCTTTAATACGATTTTTTAATCGTTCGTGTTAGAATTCGACGTCGTCCACATTTATGAAGTCCAGATCATTCTCGAAGAACTCATCAGCCGTGTCATCTTCTCTTTCTACTTGAAAGGCGGGATATTATACTCTTGCCCTTTTGTACATGGTGATGGATATCAGTTTCTTTATCTTCGATTTGGACACTTTTGACCTCCTTTCCCTGAGCATTAATTGATAGTATTCAGCCTGCTCAGCTTTGCTTACATTTGTCAGTTCCATCTGGAGGCGTCTGCTGAAGGATCCAGGCTTCTTTCTAAATACCATTTTGAATCTCTCTTCTAAGTATGGGTTCTGAAACTGCTCAGGAGGAAACTTCTGCAGGAATTCATTGAGGCCCTGAACGGGGTTTCTTCGATTTCAGACTTTTTTGATTCAAGCAATTTTATGATTGTCCCCCGCCGTTCTTGTCTAAGTTTGTCTTTTTCTTCAGGCTGTATATTGTGTACCTCACCTCTTGAAAACTGTCCTACCCAGTACAAATCCTCTCTCCTATATTTACCGGGTCCTTCTGGAGTTTCTTCAAAGCAATCGACCCTCTTGGTTTTTGAATAACCTGGATGTTCTGTTTGTTGGACTGGGGGAGGACTTGGAGATCTTGGAGGGCTTAGGACTATATGGGATTATTTGAGTGATGGGGGAGCTTGAACGGAGGAATGAATTTCTTGTTGTGGGGCTGGTGGTGGTGAGTTTAGGAAATCAAAGGAGGAAGATGAGGATTTTTTTAGGTAATTCTGGCTCAGGCTTAGGAATGATCAATGGTTCATTGTCCTCAGTATCGGAGTCTGAGTCAGACACCAATATGATTTCAACTTTCTCATGAGCGGGCTCGAACTCTACCATAGCTGTCATTGGATCCAGTGGAGCTGGACCCTCGAACATGGGCTCGTCTTCTAGCATTAAGTATTCCTGAGGACGGCACTGAAGTTCAATCACCGCCGACTCAAGGCGGTCCATTCTGGAATTAATTTGATCCTGGACTTGTAGAATTAGACGTGTAAGCGCATCAATTTTGTCCGACAGCTCTGCTATCTGGTTCTGGACTGAATGGGATCCTGGTGGAGGCACAGCTTCAGAAGCAACACCCTTACCCTTGATAAGTGAGAGAAGGGCGGTGTGACGTTCGTCGGCAGCTTCCTTTTGGGCGTCCAGGTCAGCTCGGGTAATCACTCCGGCAGCACGAAGAGCTGCCGTTAACATCTCCAAGTTGATGGGGAGATGGCCTGAAGTGGATGGTGTTGATGGAGCCACTCCAGGTCTTCCTTCCGTCATCTCTGGCTTCACTATGGGATGCTCAGATCCGGAAGTTTGTGGAGCTGCCACGGAGGCAGCTCTTGGGGATGCCACGGAGGCATCGTGCGTTGTGTGTATATGGGTGGATGGAATGGTGAATGACGGAAGGTCGGTGACGTGGGGAGGAGTGTGACCTCGTTCAACACCGCCACTCCCCGAATGAGAGGGCGATGGTGTATGTGCAGAAACCCCGTGGAATGAAGTGGTTTCCCTTTGAGGGGAAACCAAGTGGTTGGTGGGGGTGATTTCGACCGTTGTACTGACGGTCTTATGGTGGGTAGTCTGGCTGATAGGGCTTCGGTCGCCCTCAGATGGAATATCTATCGCTCGCACGACAGAGACGGTTCTTTCAGAATCCGCCGCCTCTTCCGCCTCACCCCCTTCTCCCTCAATTACAAACACAGGCTCCCGCTCACCTATCCCAACAGATTGTTGTACCTCCGCCGCTTCTCCCTCGTCCACACTCATTCTAGCCTCACATTCGGAATGGCTAGTCTTAGTCGGCTCTGACTGAGACTCATCCGGATAAAATTCTCGAATGTACGCCCTAACCCGTTCCAAATCCCTTTCCTGTAGCAGTAGTGATAACGGAATTGTCATTATAGGCACTGTAGGGGCCCCATTTGGCAAAGTTAGCTTTTGAATGGCCACTGTACGGTAGACGTTTGCTTCAGGACGTTCGTGGATGTCGTCATCATTATCCATCGCATATTGGATGATGAGTTGCAGAAATCGTTGGAGAGGTATGCACTTTCGTCCCTTCTTGGTTCCCCTCTCCATATTTATTCGTCTCAGTTCCTCAAAGAGGAAAGCCGCATAGTCAACATGTCGGTCAAAGGCAAAGCCAGTGAACATGGCTAAAACCCGAGCCGATGCAGAGTCGTGCCCGGAGTGCTTTGCTGTGAAGCACTTGTTGATTACATCGAAAAGAATCCGCTAATGGGATTATAGATTCTTTGTGCGGAAGTCGGAGGGTTTGGAGAGAGGGTCGTCATAACCCAGGGTTTGGATTTCGGCTAGGGTTTCTAGGATGGATGGGTTGGGATCAAACCGAAGGCGGGATGGGAAATATGTTTCTGCGGGAAGGTGAAGTATATGGCGTATGGCGGCGATGGTGATTTTGACTGGAACGTAGTCGATGGTGGATGTGAAGTGGGGTTCGGCGTCGGGAATATATTGCAATCTGTTCAAGAATTGTTGCAGATAAATCTGGGGAACAGCAATTGCGGTGGATAAGGCATAGTATATGGGGTGGTGAATGAGGATGTCGAATGCGAGTGTTTGGGGTTCTTTTGTTAGAATGGAGACGTCGAGATGCCAGTTATGTGGAATAAACTCGACAAACTCGGCTTCGGGAAGGATGGACTGTTCGGGTAGTTGTGCGTTATTATTTGGGATGGGGAGATGGGGTAGGGTGAGAATAACAGCCGGTTCCATCATCCTGCAAAGGTGCATCAAAGTTAGAACAATAAGACTTTAAATGATAAGGCATTGATGTGAAGTCTAGATAAGTGTGAAATAGAAACTCCCTGATCTGTTTAGCATCGGGTCTTTATTAGTAGAATAAAATCTACTAAGAAAGTCCAAAGTCAATCGTTAAGAGACCGATGTTAGATCAGACTTGTTCACTCAAACACTAATCCTAACTCTAATCAATGGTGCACCGAAATGAAAATATTTTTGGATTTTTAAATTATAGTGAAAATGCAAAAATGAGAAAATTAAAAAAAATGCTAAGTGTTGGTTTTCGGATGGTCCGAATTCGGATGAACAGTGACATTGAATTCGGATCAGGCCAAAATCCGGATGATGCATGAAAGGTAATGTTGGGATCCGAATTCAGATGGTACATGATGAATGACCGAATTCGGATGGGGACAAAAATGGATGTAAGTGATGATGCGGACGTTGGGTTGGTTCGAATTCGGATGATTCATGTGTATGGGCCGAATTCGGATGCAGGGCAGAAGGAATGTGATGCATGCAAATGAAGACTAAAGTCCTAATCCGGATAGAACACAATTTCGGAAGAGGACCGAATTCGGATCCCATCCGAGTTCGGATGAACAGTAATGAACATACTTAGACTAAATTCAATTTTTTTGAAAATTTTGGCATTACTATGATGGTCCGAATTCGGAACAACAGTGGTCCGAATTTGGAAGTTGTACATTGAAAATTTTGAAAATTAGTCTAAGTGGGACATCCGAATTCGGGTGTTGGTCCGAATTCGGACGTCCGAAAATGCATGCAGCAGTTAATGAGTTCATGCAAAAATTAAACGTGAACAGTTAACTTTGACAAAAATGCATGAAATTACAGATCCTAGACTAAAAACACATAAGGAACATTTTTTCTAACTTCAACTAAGTAAAAACAACACTTTAAACTACCTAAAAATAGTGAAAACCGAGAGCAAAAACTAAGAGAAAAAAGAAAATCAAACACACAATATAAGAAGTTAAAAGCTAAAATAAAGTGAAAAAGAAATTACCTGATGATGCCGAAGTAGGAAAATGCAAGAAAAATGAAGAAGTATGAAGATCCAAATGCTTGGATGAGTTTTAATGGTGGCCGGCGGTGGGTGTCGACGAGAGAAAGAAGAAGAAGAAACAGAGAAAGCTTGAAGATGAAGAAAGATATTTTGACCCTTTGACCCACTATTTAAACGTGCTCGGGTCGGGTTCGGATCAGAAGATCCGCGCCCAAGTGGAGATGGGCCGCCGGCTTCTAATAAATTAAAAGATTGGGCCTTAAACAATAAAAATTTTAAACAATCATTTAGTCCAATTTATAACATCTTTTTGTATTTTTCTTTGAAACAATAACAAAACAACAAAAAAAATTTTTTTGGTATTTTCTTTGGTCTTTTAAGTTAAGATAAAATAAACTAAACTAAAATAATATAAACTAAAATGTTTTTGACTTTTTGATAAATTTGAACAATTAAAATCTTTTTGTGATTTTCTGACCTATTAAATTAAAATTAAAATTAATATATGACCAACCTGAAATTTGAAATTTAACTACAAATATTAAAAAGAAACAAAGAATTATAAAAATTAACATCCTAACAATACTCCCCCTCAAATAAATACATGTTCCTTTCTTTTTCCTCTTTCAGATTAAGCTCGTGAACCTTTTTAGCCTTAAAGATACAGACAAACCTGGATAATGTTTGTGTCCCACTCCGTGATGAACAATTCACACAGTAATTTGTCAGGATCATTAATTATTAAAAATGTACACAGATAAGGAAATATTGAGTTTCAATTTTGTGACACAATCCTTAAATTTAAATAACAGATATTTTCTAAAATAAAGGAATTTCGATCATGAGAGATTGAAATAGAATTATTTAAGACAATATCTGTAATTTAATTGGAAGGCGGATTCAACATGCCGATATGTGATACTAAAAACTGAAAACGAGGTTCGTCTAAAGCTTTAGTAAATTGACAGGATCTAAAACTGAATAACCAAGATTAACTGATTTGAAATTTATCAGAGTATAAATCAATAATCTTGCTTTGAATCAAAGTTTAATTAAGAAGTTTGCGGAATAACACCTAATTATTTTAACAAAAACTTTCAGAACCAATGAAGCATAAAACATAAGAAGTAATCAAGACTGTTTGTATTGCTGAATTCAAGGATTACAATCACCTCTAATCTGTTTGATTAGACGAAGAACACAGACTGTTCTTAGGGTTTTACAACCTTAGAGGCTTAAGAAAACTTAAACAATAAAGCAATTACAGACTCAAAAATACGCAGGAAACTTCTATAAACTTCTATACAATATTCTGTCTATTTATATTGCTTTTTGGACTTGTTTCCTTGAAGGACTATGACTTCTCTGATAGTAGATATGCTGGAATCTTCGTGTAGATATCTTTCCTGAAAATCAGCACTTTCTGTTTATGAAACTGTTGAGCAGCTTGAATGTCTTGACAGCATGAACTGAGCAGCTTGAGTTGTTTTGCTCTGGCAGCTTGAACTTTTACACTTGCAGCTCGAGTTTCTTCAACTAGCAGCATGAACTTTGTATTTACATAAAAAATCTACTAACAGTCTGAGAAGTCTAACTAACAGCTTGAGCATACTTAAACTATTTCCCAACAATCTCCCCCTAACTTAAATTCTTTACACAAGACTTTAAGTTCTATACAAAAATGGAAATGAATAAGTAAACTGTTATTTATAAACCAAGGCTTTCAAAAACTTACAACTGTGCAAGTTTATGATCCACAGCCTTCAAAAATTCTCTCTTAAGCTCATCTCTATCACAAGATATTCTGACAGACTTCATCTGGAGTAGTATATTCTTTGGAAGATCAAAGAATTCAAGATTAAAGAACATACCAGATCCATCTGTGAATTTGATTCTGTAAGTCCTGGATTTGACAAAAATATTGACTTCCTTGATTTTCAATCCCTTCTTGTTGGCATCCTCTACATCTTTTCTAATAAATTCAGGATCAACAATGGACTTCAGATCTCTGATGACTTGTTTCACTTGTGGTAGAGAAGATCTAACTTGTGATACAGACCCAATGTTGTGCATTCTGATAAGCTCATCTCTGGTCAACTTCTGAACCATCTGCCAAAATGTATCATATTCTTCTTCTGGTCCAGACTCCCTTCTTACCACAAACTTAACTCTCAAATTACGGTCATCCAGGGACTTAGCAAACCAGTAATTGATTTGAGGCTTTGTAAAATCATGCTGATCAATCAACTTCTCTATCACCATGGCTTTTTGCAGTTGTTGATCAAACAGCACTCTTTTAACTTGATATAGCTTTGCTTGTGAGGATGGATCATATGTAGGAATAGATGCAACAACTTGTTCAGTAGGAACAGGAGCACTGGTAGCAGCTTTAGTTTGGACTGATTGAGTTGATGGTTGGACTTCTTGGGATGGTTGAGCTTCTGGAGAGACTTTTGTTCTCTTTCTTTTGTCCATCTCCTTGTCATGAATCTCCTACAGCCTTTCAGTAGACATGGACTAAGCCATTTTCTTTGGAATACCTGCTGCAAAGGCAAAATTGATAAGAAATCATCTATGCTCAGCCTTGGAGTGCCCTGTTGGCATCTTTCTCTTCTTTTCACCTTGTTTGCCCACAAACCCCTTTAGGTAATCACCTAATGTCTCATCATCATCTATTGAGGGCTGGGCTTGCTGATCTAATTCTTTGTCCATTTCTTCTGCCAATTTCTTGGCAACTTCAGCATCAAAGGCAATCTGGGCTTCTTTGGAGCAGAATTTGTGCTTTGGAGACTCAATGAGAATGCCCTTGCCCTTGTCTTTTACAGAAGAGGATGTTGCTTGTACTGTACTTGATGGAGCTTGAATGCCTTCCCTGATCACAACTCCAGTGACTTTTGAAGGAGCAGCTTGAGTTTCTAGGCTAACAGCTTGAGAAGCTGTTGGGACTGCTAGCCTAGAAACTGGGACTGTTGGTGCTACTTGGACTGTTGTTGTTGTTGGAGCTGCTTGGACTGAAGTAGGAACCTCCTGATTCTCCCCCTTTTTGGAAGCATTGGTTTGGTCAGAAGGACCTACAACCTTTGCCCCTTGGGTTTGAATCAAACGCTCTAATTGAATGAGCTTATTTCCACAAAGGGTAAACCCCTTATGAAGATAATCCATCCTCTGATTTTGAGCCATTTCTGATTGCTTTACGGCCATTATTTGTGCACCCTGTGCAGCAATGATGGACATTTGGTATTCCAACATAGCTACAACAGGTTTCAGCTTGGGATCCGTCAAAAGCATGAGTTGCAGACTAGTCTCAAGATCAGAAAACACCTGTGGTGCTTGTGATCTATCACTGACATTAATACCAGAAGTAGAAACCTCTGGGCCCCTCTGTTCTTGGTTCTGGGGACTTCCAGCTTGTGTTTGCACACTTGCTGTTGCCATGGGCGTGGACTTAGCTATGTTGGCACTTTCTTGTGCCTCTTGTGCAGAGACATCAGTAGTCCCAGCCACAGAACCCATATGAACCATCTCTGAAGAGATGTTCACCTCCTGAGTGAGGATGAGAGTTTCCTTTAGTGGTTCCCTTTGGATATGCTGTGCAGGAGTATCCTCCTGCACAGGGATATATGGCTCTTGCTGATGAGAGGAGGAGGAAGGAGCTCCTGGTCCCCTTTTTCTTTTGTATATATTTCTGAGTGGGCGTGTTGGCTGTACAAAAGGATCAGTGGGAGTTTGTGTATCATGAGGAGTGGGTTGGGGTCTTGGGGGTGTAGCAGTGATGTTAGGCTGAGCCTGCTCAAGACCCTCTCCTCTGTTTCCTGAAATGATGTTCATCATTGCAGAGGGCAATGGAACATCTACACTGACAAAATTGGCACTTGGCTTTATCAGCCTTTTGATAGAAGATAGTGAGTGCCTATGGGAAATATGTATCCTCTTATGTAAATGAGAAGTAGTGCAGGTGTGTGCAATGATTTCTGCCAAAAATCTTGGATACATTAAAAACTTCCCATTCTTTAGGGAATGATGCCTTAACATCCCCTGAAAAATCATGTTTGAAAAATTGAACCGTTGGCCTGTTGAAAAGCACACTAAGGCAGTGGCAATGTTAGAAGAAAATTCTGACCAACCAGTTCTTTTGGGGCTCATACACTGCTGAAGAATATGTACAAGAAATTTCCATTTAGGAGAAAAATGGGCTTTTAAGAAAGTAAAAGAATCAGCAGGGCCCCTATAACCAATGTTTTGAAGACCAAAATGTAAAGCTTGAAGGGATAGGTCTGTTATACCTGAGGCATCTTGAAGATGCAAATGGTGCCGAATGGATTCCTCAGTGATGGTGATGGGAGTGCCATCAATTTTGGATAGAAGGGTAGGCACTCCATTGATGGTTTTAACAGATGCATGGTTCCAAAACTGTTCTATATGGGAGATGTATATAGTGGGGTTTATGGTTAGGGCATAATGAATATGGGAGTGCCTGAGGAAATCCATCATTGTATGGAACGGTTGGAGTTCAGCATGTTTCAGAGTGTATGGGAGACAGTTGTGTTCTTTTACGAACTCCATGGATGAACAAACGATGGTTTTAGGGTTTGAAAGAAGAATGTGTGATTCGTTCAGAGAGAAAGTAGAAGGCCGTGGAAGAAAAATATGTAACTGGTAGTTACAACTGAACGAAACTGGGACCTTTAAAGGTTTCGAAAAGGTTGGGTCCCGCGCACACATTTGAAAAATTACCCAAATACCCTGCACACTTTGACAGATCAAGTGAAAATAACTAGCAGTCCGAGAAAATGAACTAGCAGCATGAGAAAATACTCATGCTGTTAGTGTAAAATTGTGCAACTTTTCAATGGAACAGTGTCTCCCCCTTAAATTAGCATACTGAGTCGATAATAATGAAAACCAATTAATCCATGTTTACCATACCAATATTTGATATTAGGAAAGTGAACCTTCCCACATCAAAAGGTTTTGTAAATAGATCAGCTAGCTGATCATCTGTATGTATTTTGGTAACTTGGATTAACTTCTTTTCATTACAATCTCTGATGAAGTGAAATCTGATTTCTATATGCTTGGTTTTTGGGAATTTCACTGGGTTTTGCACAATGCTAATTGCACTTGAATTGTCAATATAAATAGGAGTGGATAAGAAATTCATACCATAGTCTCTTAGCTGATTTTGAATCCACATTACCTGGGAGCAGCAGCTTGCAGCTGCTACGTATTCTGCTTCAGTGGATGATGTGGAGACAGTTGTTTGCTTTTTGCATTGCCAAGAGACCAGTCTTGCTCCTAAGTATTGACATCCACCAGTTGTGGATTTTCTGTCAATGTTGCATCCACCATAGTCACTGTCAGAGTAAGCAGTTAGTTCAAAAGGAGAGTCTTTAGGATACCATAGACCTAAATGTGGTTGGCCTTTAAGATATCTAAAGATTCTCTTAACAGCAACCAAGTGAGAATCCTTTGGAGAGCATTGAAACCTAGCACACACACAGACAGCAAACATTATATCAGGTCTAGAAGATGTTAGATACATGAGAGATCCTATAAGGGATCTGTATAGATTAATGTCCACATCTATGACATCTTTGTCTGTATGGAGCTGTTTATGAGGATCCATTGGAGTGCTTGCAACCTTTGTGTCTTGATAGCCAAATTTTTCCAGTATGTCTTTGACATACTTTGATTGACTTATGAATAGACCAGTAGGTTTCTGTTTAACCTGCAGCCCTAGAAAGAATGTGAGTTCCCCCATTGAACTCATTTGAAACTTTTTGTGCATTAGGGCCTCAAAATCTTTGCACAACCTATCATTAGTTGAGCCAAAGATGATGTCATCAACATAGATCTGGACAAGAAGAATCTCAGCTTTGATGGATTTAGTGAAAAGTGTTTTGTCCAGAGTGCCTCTCTTGAATCCATTCTGTAGAAGATATGATGACAGTGTGTCATACCATGCTCTGGGGGCTTGGTGAAGACCATAGAGAGCTTTGTCTAGCTTGTACACCCTGTCTGGATACTTGTAGTCTTCAAAACCAGGAGGTTGACACACATACACTTCCTCTTCAATTGTCCCATACAAGAAAGCAGACTTAACATCCATTTGATACACTTTAAAGCCTTTGAAACTTGCATATGCTAGAAATAGTCTGATGGCTTCAATTCTTGCTACTGGAGCAAAGACATCATCATAATCTATTCCTTCTTCTTGAGTGTACCCTTGTGCTACTAGTCTTGCTTTGTTCTTGATGACTATCCCTCTCTCATCCTTCTTGTTTCTGAACACCCATCTTGTACCTATTGCTCTCTTACCTTTAGGAAGATCCACCAGAGTCCATACATTCTGAATTTTGAACTGTAAAAGCTCTTCTTGCATAGCTTCAATCCAGGATGAATCTTTTAATGCTTCTGATGCCTTTTTAGGTTCCAATTGAGACATGAAACAGGCATGTTCAAAAGCAGCTAGACTGAATTCAGTAACTGCTTGTTCAGCAGCAGCAGTCTCATTGTGAACCATCTTCCTTGTTTGAACAGGAGTGCTTGGATCACCCAGTATTTGATTGAGCGGGTGATACTTGTGAACTCTTAGTGTGGGCTCTCTCTCTGTTTGAAAGGAAGTTCCAAGGTTTGTATCATCTCCATCAGAACCAGTGAGTGGTTCAGTTTCTGAAACAGCTTGACTTGAATCTGGGACTGTTTCCTGTTGTGTTGGAGCTGTTCTTTCAGAACTTTGGAGTGGCACTTCAGTGTCTGGGTTTGTATCATTCAGGATCCCTGAAGGATCACAAGACAGAAGTGGTAGAGTGGTGAAATCATCCCAACTTGTTGAATCTGCAGCAGTCTGAGACTTTGTGCCAACAACATGAGAAATTGTATTGGCAGCATGAGAATTCGTGTTAGCAGCTTCAACCCTGTATGCATCAGCTCCTGCAGTATACTCAACAAAGCTCAGAGAATTTGTTAGTGAATCTAAATCAACCAACCAATCAGGACCAGTGCCTTTGATATTAGCAGTATTTTCATTAAATTCAACATTGGCACTTTCTTCAATTGTTTTAGACACACTGTTGTATACTCTATAGGCTTTGCTTTGAGTTGAGTATCCTACAAAGAATCCTTCTTCAGCCTTACTCTCAAACTTCCCTAAGTGAGTCTTAGTGTGAAGAATAGTACATGGGCATCCAAAAGGCTTGAAGAAAGCTATTAGGGGACTTCTGTTATGGAATAACTCATAGGGAGTTTTCCCTTGTGATTGAACTACTTGAACCCTATTTAGAACATAACAGGCTGTATTAACAGCTTCTGCCCAGAAAGTCATTGGCAGATTTGAATCAGCTAGCATTGTTCTAGCAGCCTCAATTAATGTTCTATTCTTTCTTTCAGCTACACCATTTTGCTGTGGTGTTCTTGGTGCACTATATTGTCTAGCAATGCCTTTGGACTCACAGAAACTGTTTAGAATTTGATTTTTAAATTCAGTTCCATTGTCTGATCTTATCACCTTAACTTTGGAATTGGATTGGTTTTCTATCTTAAGAATAAAAATACTTAACTAGCTCAGCAGTTTCATCTTTGGACCTAAGAAAGTAAACCCAAGTAAATCTGGTGAAATCATCAACAATGACTAAACAGTATGCCATTTTATTCAAACTCAAAACAGATGTTGGACCAAATAGATCCATATGTAACAACTGAAGAACAGATGAGATTGAATTTACTTCTTTGGCCTTATGAGAAGTTTTGTGTTGCTTACCTTTAAGACATGCTACACAATGATCATCACAAATGAACTCCTTTTGTGGTAATCCTCTTACCAGATTCTTTTTAACTAAATCATTCATGGACTTGAAGTTCATGTGACACATCCTTCTATGCCAAAGAGCAGACTCATTTGATGACGCTTTGGATATTAAACAGCTTAAAGTATTTGATTTAGTCAAGAGAGCTGTGTCCAGGCAGTAAACATTGTCCTTTCTTGGTGTTCTAAGTAAAACAAGATTTTCAGGAATTTTGAAATCCTTTGAAAGGACAATGCACTCAGAATCTGTGAACAGAACAAGGTTTTGTTTGTCACAGATTTGAGAGACACTCAATAAATTGTACTTAAGCTGTTCAACATACAGAACATCATGGAATGTCATGTTGCCTGCATTAACAGTACCTTTACCTGTAACCTTACCTCCTTTTGAGTTGCCTCCAAATGCAACAAAACCTCCATCAAAACCTTTGAAATTTGACAAGCATTCAGAATTGCCTGTCATGTGCCTAGAGCATCCACTGTCCAGATGCCATCTTGTCCTATGAGGAGACCTGTGGTTGCCCTGCACAAATAACAGCTTAGTTAGTAGTGGAGTAAACCCAAACCAAATTGGTTTTGGGTTGGCCTTGTACATTGACATAACTAAAAACTGTTTTTGACTTCTTGTATTTGGTGAGATCTACTGATGGAGTCTTTGGAGAGTATTTAGTGATAATATGAGGTATCCAATTATTTTGATCATCTTTTCTTCTGACAGTCTCAGATGATTCACTAGCAGCTCCAGTTTGATGCCCAGCAGCTGGAGCTGTGTTTGTAGTGCTAACAGTTTCTGTTTTTGCACTAACAGCATCAGATTTTGACTTAGCAGTCTGATCTTTTGCATTAGCAGTTTGAGCAACAGATTTGTCCTTGACACACCATATTTGTTTAAAACTTGATTTAGGCTTTGCCAAAACTTGTTTTTGATGTGTGGACTGTTTTTTTATTAACTTTTGAGAATCTGTGATCAACTGTTCTCTTTGGAGCTGCTGTGGAAGGTTTCACTTTTGAGTGCTTTGCCTGTTTAGGATTTGATTTTGTGTGATGCACAGTCTGTTTTGCAACAGCTGGTTTGTAAAAACAATCCTTGGCTAAGTGATTCTTCCTTCCACAGTGAAAGCATCTTTTGACAGTTTGAATTGGAACACCAGACTTTTCTGTCAATTTCTGGTTCTTGTTTCTCTGGTTTCCTCTTACCTGCTGTTGTTTAGGAAACTTTTGAACACCATGCTTTTGGCATGTGCAGATAGAAACAGATTTACCTCTTTTAGTTCCTTTTGATGAAGATGCAGTGTTACAGTTAGAATGTACAGAGACTTGTGGAGTAGCATTGCATACACTCATCTTCTCTTTTCTTTTCTTACTGGGAACTTGGACTTCTATGGGTGCACTCTTTGTGTCACAGTCTCTATTTTGACTCTTATCTTCTTTTAATTCAGGACTGTTATCAAGGATAGGATCTACAATAGTCATAGACTCATCTAGTTGTTCATTGACAAGTCTATCAGCAACTTCACTCATTGGATGAATGTACTTGTTATTATATGGAGGTGGAGTAGCTCTGTATCCTATTCCTTCTTTGGGATTGACCTGAGATTTGACTCTATCTTTGAATTGAACTTCCATTAGGTGTTCTAGCTTTTGATTTGCTAACTTGAAGTTACCTAGATCTATGTTAACAGATTCCAGTTTCTCATTAGCCTCTAACACATTCTGTTCAGTTTCTTCTACCTTTTTATTCAGAGATTCTATTTTCTTATTGAGTTCCTTTTTCTCCCATTCATGATAGTTTCTATCATACCCCATTTGAATCTCATTATCCTTATAATCATTGATCTGTTTTTTCAGATCTTCTATGGCTTGCATATATTCATATCTCCTTTCTTCCATCTTAGCTAGAGTTTTGCACATGCTCTCATTATGATCTCTGTACTTTTTAACCATATTTTTGCATGATTGAGAGCAGAGTTTAGAATTTACCTCAGATGGTAGTTCAGTGGAGAAGACATTTGATGTTTCTGCCATAAGTGCTTGATTTTGAAATTCTTCCTCTGTCTGATCACTCCAGTCAAACACATTGTCTTCTTGAGAGACAAGTGCTGTTGATGATGATATTTGAATGGGCTGTGAAGTTTTTGATGGCTGTTGACCTTGAGATCTACATTCTCTGGCAAAGTGACCAAGCTTATGGCATTTATAGCATTCCACTTTTGATTTATCAAAAGATGGTTTGCCTTCTGTCTTGGCTTGAAAGTTGGCCCTACCAGTTCTTTTCAGAAATCTTTTGGCTCTCATGGTCAGCATTGCATGTTGCCACTTTAAATCCATCTCTTCAAGATCATCTGGATGAATTTGTTCTAAGTCTTCAACATTTAGAGCAAATAATCCATCATTGGCAACAAAAGCTTCATAATGAGTTTCAGCAGAATTGCCATCACCACCTTAAAAAGAATCACAGTTATTAGATTTTTCAGAAGACAGAAGAGCAGTATTGTGATTATAAGAAAAGGATTTCTTTTTAGCATCAATCTCAGTCTCAAACACTCTTAAACTGTTATACAGATCATCCAATTCTATCTCATCAAGTGTGTCTTTTGTTCTCCACTGTGCAGCATAGACTGTCCATTCTTCTCCAAGAGATCTGAGAAACTTTCTGTTGACTTCATCTTGATCCAGATTGACCTTTGCACTTTCCAGTTCACTTATCAGTTGGTTGAACCTGTCAAAGATTTGAGTGAGGTTTTCATTCTTGCCACCAGAAAAGTTTTCATACTGCTGTTTCAAGAGGTCTTTTTGATTTCTTTTGGTACTTGCATTACCAGCAAACCTCTTCTCTAAGGCATTCCAAAGAGAGTGAGCAGTATAAAACTTTTTGAACTGATGTTGATAAGCATTAGGAATGGCTATTTGTAATAGTGTGAGTGCTTTCACTTCATTCATTCTAGCCTTCCTTTCAAGTTCAGTTTTTGGAGGAGTTTTGACTGGTTTTCCCTCAGCATCAAGTTCTGGATCAACTACAGGAGGGAATTCAACAGCTTCCCATATGGCATAATCAATGAATTGAATATGCTGTTGAATCCTGAGTTTCCACATCTCAAACTCAGTGGGCTTGAGCATAGGCACTTTGAGTCCTTGCCCAGATCCACTGCTGCTATTTTCAAATTCCATTGTAAAAGATTAAAAATTTTGAAGAAAGTTTTCGACTTTGAAAAACAAAGAACGACCTGTGGCTCTGATACCACTTGACAGGATCTAAAACTGAATAACCAAGATTAACTGATTTGAAATTTATCAGAGTATAAATCAATAATCTTGCTTTGAATCAAAGTTTAATTAAGAAGTTTGCGGAATAACACTTAATTATTTTAACAAAAACTTTCAGAACCAATGAAGCATAAAACATAAGAAGTAATCAAGACTGTTTGTATTGCTGAATTCAATGATTACAATCACCTCTAATCTGTTTGATTAGACGAAGAACACAGACTGTTCTTAGGGTTTTACAACCTTAGAGGCTTAAGAAAACTTAAACAATAAAGCAATTACAGACTCAAAAATACGCAGAAAACTTCTATAAACTTCTATACAATATTCTGTCTATTTATATTGCTTTTTGGACTTGTTTCCCTGAAGGACTATGACTTCTCTGATAGTAGATATGCTGGAATCTTCTTGTAGATATCTTTCCTGAAAATCAACACTTTCTGTTTATGAAATTGTTGAGCAGCTTGAATGTCTTGACAGCATGAACTAAGCAGCTTGAGTTGTTTTGCTCTGGCAGCTTGAACTTTTACACTTGCAGCTCGAGTTTCTTCAACTAGCAGCATGAACTTTGTATTTACATAAAAAATCTACTAACAGTCTGAGAAGTCTAACTAACAGCTTGAGCATACTTAAACTATTTCCCACCATAAATATATCCGCAAGTTGATATTCCGTGCCAACAAAATACAACTCAATGGTTCTCTTTTCTACGTGATCTTCAATAAAATGATACCTGATATCTATGTGTTTCGTTCGAGAGTGCTGTACGGGATTGCAAGAGATGGAAATTGCACTTCGAGAATCATAGTAAATTGGGATATTGGTGATTGAGAATCCATAATCGCGTAATTGTGTTCTCATCCACAGCACTTGAGAGCAATAGCTTGCAGCTGCTACATACTTAGCCTCAGCTGTGGATGTTGAAACACAATTCTGCTTTTTGGAGGACCAACTCTCCGGTCTATCTCCCAAGAACTGTATTCCTCCCGACGTGCTTTTTCTATCAACTCTACAACCTGCAAAATCAGCATCTGAAAAAGCAGTAAGATCGAAATCGGTTCCCTTTGGATACCATAGACCAAGATCGGGTCTACCCTTAAGATAACGAAAAATGCGTTTTACCGCAGTTAGGTGTGATTCTTTCGGGTCGACCTGAAATCTAGCACAAAGACATGTTGAAAACATTATATCTGGCCTACTAGCAGTCAGATACAGTAAGGATCCTATCATCCCTCTGTAAGTTGTATTATCAACACTTTTCTGAGAAGGATCGGTGTCTAACTTACAGTTGGAGGCCATGGGGGTTGCGATACTCGTGCAAGAGTCTAACTTATACTTCTTGAGAATGTCAAGAGTATATTTCGACTGGTTCACAAAAATCCCATCCTCAAGTTGTTTGACTTGTAATCCGAGGAAAAAATTCATTTCCCCCCATCATACTCATCTCGAACCTGGACTCCATTAGGGCTGAAAAATCCTTATAGAAATTACTGTCAGTAGATCCAAATATAATGTCGTCGAAATATATTTGTACTAGCATTATATGTGGGCCTTCCCTTTAAGTGAACAGAGTTGTTTCCACCACACCTTTAAAGGCCTTCGAGTGGATGAGTACCCAATGAAGATCGTTTCATCCGCCTTTTCGTTAAATTTCCCGAGGTTGTCTTTATCATTCAGCACATAGCACCTGCAACCAAATACACGTAACTACTTGATAAATGGCACTTTATTCAAAAAGAGTTGGTAAGGAGTTTTGTTAAAACGCTTATGGATAATGGAGCGATTTTGTGTATAACAGGCTGTTGATACGGCTTCGGCCCACAAGAACGGTGGTAGCTTTGAGTATGTGAGCATTGTACGAGCGGCTTCCACAAGTGTACGGCTACGCCTTTCCACGACCCCATTTTGTTGTGGTGTTCGAGCAGCAGAATATTGATGTTGAATACCTTTGGATCGAAGGAAGCCCTCAACTACCGAGTTCTTGAACTCCGTGTCATTATCAGATCTGATTGATTGCACTGACAGCTGCTGTTGGGTCTCGACACTCTTTATAAAATCTATGATTTCTTGAGCTATCTCGTCCTTGGAACGCAAGAACCTGACCCAGGTATATCGTGATTAGTCATCACAATAACCAACACAAATCGTTTCCCGTTTATGCTTTGAGTCTGCATCGGTCCGCATAGATCCATGTGAAGTAACCCCAATACTCTTTTTGTTGATGGTTTGGGCTTTGGTTTGTGAGATGATCGTTTCATTTTTCCCTTCTCACAAGCTCCACAAAGATGGTCCTTTTCATAACGCAATTCCGGGAACCTTTGACTAATAATTTCGCAGCCAGCTTGTTGATATTGTCAAAATTCAAATGGGATAATCTTCGATGCCACAACCAAGAGTCTTTTGAAGAGGCTTTTGATAATAGGCAAATGTTATCCTTTACTATTAGCTTGGCTACGTCAATGGTGTAGATGTTAGAGTTTCGGGAACCAGAAAGGATTTCTTTTCCATCCATACTCCTCACACTGCAGTTCTTTGCTCTAAACGTTACCTTTAGTCCTTTGTCACAGAGCTGTCCTATGCTAAATAGATTTTGAGATAAACCCTCAACATAGTCAACGTCCTTGATGACTAGATTATTTAGAACTAAGTCCCCGTATCTTTTGATATGAGCTTGATGGTTGTTCCCGAATTTTACCGTTCCGCAATACTGTTCAACTACGTTGGACAGCAATTCTCTTCTTCCCGTCATATGCTTGGAGCAACCCAAATCCATATACCAAATGGACTTAGCCTGAAAAGCAAATGAATTCATACAATGAAAAACTATATGCATTCAAACACATCCATTTTTAATTTACAATCAAATCGTGTTCTGAACCGAGATGTTCAGAAAACTTGATGAGTTATGATCGGGTCCTGAGCTGTGTGCACAGAAGCCAAACGTGTCGGTTTAAGCACAACCGACAAGCAAAAGAACGGGTCATAGCCTATGCTAACTAGAAGCCACGTCATTGAAGAACGGTTCTTGATCAGAAGTAACCAAGAACCATCTACATAAAGATCACACAACTTTGGGTACCCACCTCAATATGGGTCCCTTTTTGTTAGGAGTTCCAGATTTATATGGCACGTGTACAGTGTTAGGAATCCATTTAGCATTTGGGTGTGGTCCTGATGCATAACCCTTTGGAATCCATTGAAGATTGGATTTATTGGGCTTTGGAACCTTAGGCGATGAAATTGCCTTTGGTGTTTGACTTTTTGAGATCTTTTTGACCTTTGCTTTGGATTTGGGCCTCGGCAACGGACAAGTCTCAATTTTATTTGAGGCCGATGATGCAACATTTTTTGTTTTCTCTTTCCGAATTCGTTTAACTAGATATGGCACGAAAGCATTCATTTCAGGAACCTGTTGTCTATAGCGAGTTGGACATAGACTAAATAATTCACTGAAAGAGTACTTTAAAGAAGCAACAGAATTCGGTACATCATTACACACATTGTCACACACATTGTTACACAATGTGTCTTTAGAGATTACAGACATTCCATCTCTAGTAACAAATTCATTTGGCATTATAGCCTTCTTCACAAAAAAACTCGAAAAATCCAGCATGGTGGTTTTTGTAACTATTCTTATATGATCTGTAGGAATAAAACGATTAGAGTCAGTAAGCATGGAAGATTTAGACTTGACAAAATTTTCTTTTTGTTGGTGAGTGGGTTTTTTAAAAGACTTGGATTGGATCTGAGTCTTTTTAGAAACCTTATTTTTAAACGGTTTTGAACACTCACCTTTATAAATGAAAGAAGAAGTTTCGGCTTTAGGCTTACCTTTATTTGATGACACATATGGAATTTTGGTGGAATGAGAAACTGTTTGTTCTTTTGAAAAATCCTTCAACTTTTAAGAAACCATTTCAAAATTTTTCTCTGTAGACAGTTAATTCCACAGTTTGTTGAAAAGATTGATTTACCAATTTTTCTTCGCTCTTAAGAAGAGCATCTTGAAGATCAAGAGCTTTTTTTTGAGACGACTCCAAATCCTTTTCTAAAACATTGATTTGATGTTGAAGAACTTTTGACGGAATATAAAGTTGAGGAATTGGTTTTACAGTTTCTGTTTTCAATTCAGCTTCTGAATACGTTGACAAGTAGTCTTCCTCTAAAGTGGGTACTCTAGATGGATAACTCTCATTAAGTTCTTCATATTGAAAGGAAATTTATTTTTCTTTATGTTCAACACGTTTCTCATTTTCTTGGTTTAAAACTTCTTTTGATTACTCAAAAAAAAAAAGATTTAAGACCGTCTCCCATATAATTCATGTCATAAAATAAAGGTAAACTTTTTGTGCCTTTTCCAAATATTTAGGATTTTTAAAACCGATTCCTTGTTTAGAATGGTAAAACCTAGTTTCTTCGGGCTGATTTAAGTGGATAGTTTGTTCCGTTTGACCCCTTTTTAAAAAAGCATCGTCAAGGGTCTTTATTCGTGACTACAAATTTATCCTTTCTTCTTCAATCATTTTATATATTTTCTAAACTGTCTATATTTTCCATATTTACCGTATCTAACTGTTTTGTAAGTACAGAAATTTCTTCTTTTAACGAGAGTTTTTCTTTTGATAACCTGTCCATACAAGATTCAAGATATATATTCCTATCCTGAACATCTACTTTTTCGATTAACATCTGTTTTATAACATTGTGATTAGTTAACCACTTTGATTGATATAATTCAGATGAGTCTTTTAAAGTTTGAGCTCGATGTTCAGCCTGTACACACTTTGCAGTTTCAGCATTTAACCTTGCTTGAAGATCCAGAATATGTGTGTGCAGTGTACATTCATTATTTACAGATAAATTAGTTACATGTTCTGAAATGTAACAGGAATATACCTCATTTGACTCTGAGCCGGATGATGAGCACTCGGGATCGTCGGTTGTGGTCATCAGACATGCTGGTGGATTTTTCAATGTCTCCCCCTCAGCAGCATGATCTGAAGTCTCAGCAGTGGAAACGACACAGTGCTCCAACCCTAGACGATCAACCATATAGCAGTTTTTGCCCTTATCATCCTCCTCGTCGGTGTCTTCAGCATCCCAGTAATCTTCCTGGGCGACGAGGGCCATGGCGTCAGTTCTTTTCTTCGTGGCCTCAAACTTTCTTTCGTAATAGCTGACGTCTCTGTCAAAATTATTTTTGCACTCCCGAGCAAAGTGGCCCAGTTTTCCACACTTGTAACAGAGACGCTCGTCTGCGGCTTTCGGTTCGTCTGCTCTCGGCCGTTCATCCCTCCTCTCTGCCGGCCTCTTGTCAGCGCGGCGATGTTCTCTGCTATCATCTCTCCTTCTTTCCCTTCACTCAGACTCTCTCCTCTCATCTCTGCGGTCGTCCCTACGATCATCTCGACGATCGTCCCTCCTATCATATTCCAGCCTGTCGTCCCTGCGATCCTCGCGCCTATCATCTAGCCTTTCATAACGGCGATCATCTCGATACTCGCGTCTATCGTCATACCTCCTCTCATCCCGATCATCCCTTCGGTAATCGTCCCTGTGATAATCATCGCGTCGTTCATCCCTACAGTCATCTGAGTACCTCCATGAACCGGTGTCATAACGGAGTTGATTATTAGTCTTGTTGGAGAACCGTCGTTGTTGGAGACGATTGGTCCACAAGGCTATTTGTTCCTGTATAGAGGCCTCTTCCTCATCAAATACCTCACGTGGAGGAAAAGCATACCTGCACTGTGATGACGATGAACCTGGAGCAAAGGATGGAGATGGAATATTCGTGTTGGTAATCAAGGCTAGTGAATCATTGGGTTTCATTCCAGTGTTTGCTGATAGCAGCAAAGATGCCAATTGATTCGCCATCAGTGTTTGTTGGTCCACATCCCCTTGATACTTCTTTAGCTCCTTGAAGACGACGTTGATGGATACCTCAGGAATGTTCAGGACGCGTTCCGTGGCCCGGCATGTGATCTGCCACTAGGGGGCTAAGGCTGCAAAGAACTGGATGTTGATATCATCCCTGTCCTTCTTGATGTGCAGTTTGTTCAATTCATTCAGGACCGCACAAAACCTTGTAAACGTAGCTTGCAGAGATTCCCCGTCTTTGGCGCGAAATTCTGTAAACTTAACCTTCGCTTCCTCGATCTTGGCACGATCATCGAGATCTGCCCCCAGCGTCTGGACTTCCTGTTCATCCTACATTTCTTTGGCAGACATTTTGCTGTCTACGCCAACCAATATGTCAGTCGGAAGGGGCCTGATAGATCAAATATTCCGCCCTTTTGTCGGCAAGCTGCCTGTCTCTCTCGGCGTCATTAGCCGGTTCTCTTTCAACTTTGGATGCTAAGACAGGGGGGTCAGCCTCAGGTTTGGCTGCTATTTCCCGATAATAGATCACGGGACCCTCGAAGATGGATTGAAGCATTAAATTCCCAAGCGGTTGCATTCCAAAGAATTTGAGGAACCGGGATTTCCAGTGTTCATACACATCTGGATAGACAACAGGTGGTCTGTTCTCAGATCCAAGTACGAGAGCTTCGCGTGACATGATGTTGGTGCTGATGAAAAGGATAAGATCTTAAAGGTGAAAACTTGAAACGGATGGACTGTATTGCGGAAGAATATCACACTCGATGGTGCTAATTCGAAAGAATGAATGAGTTCGGATGAAATGGGCAAGAATTCGGATGGACAATATTTCGGATGGGCAGCAGATTGGATGAACAGTGGTTAATACTAGGACCAAATTCGGATGAAATTCGATTTCGGATGAGGGACCTAATTCGGATATGGTCGAATTCGGATGGATACTATAAGTGGACAGGATAGGGACATAGTGTCGGATGGTATGAAGTCTGATGGACCGAATTCGGATGAACCGGATTCGGATGACAATGATGACTTCGGATCGGGTACTTCGGATGAACAGTATGTGGTTCGGATGAAGTGATGGAACCGAATTCGGGTGAACAGTGGACAGGCACTCAGGAAAATGTCCAGGAAGGGGACCGAATTCGGATGGTCCGAATTCGGGTGGTCCGAAATGGATATGGTCCGAAGTGTAAATTTAAATATGAAAGCAGAAGTCCAAAATGGTAGA
Source organism: Centrapalus pauciflorus (assembly GCA_020465985.1). Lineage (NCBI taxonomy): Eukaryota > Viridiplantae > Streptophyta > Magnoliopsida > Asterales > Asteraceae > Centrapalus > Centrapalus pauciflorus. Next base: position 267,564 of record JAANYP010006509.1, read on the forward strand.
TTGAGGATGCCTGATCTGTTTCGGATGGTCCGAAATTCGGATGAGACTGAATGTGGGTCCGAAAATGGCACAAGATGGTCCGAAATACACCTAGGGCTGGTCCGAATTGGACCGAAATGAGGTCCGAACTAGGGTTATAAATGGTCCGAATTAGGATCTTAATTGGTCCGAAATGCTACAGAGAATGGTCCGAAATACAGCAGGTTTTACGCAAAATGTCTAAGACAGAACCGTTTAGATGACTATTTTAGCAGATTTAACGCCTAAAAATGTTTCTAAATGATTGGTAAACTATTTTAAACACTTTTGATGATTTAAAATAACCCAAAACACTTAAAAAGTAGTAAATAACAAGCTAAAACCCCTTAAAAACCCATATTTTTAAAGTTTGTAAAATATCCGATTCTTGATGATTTGGATGGAAAGATGGAACTTAGTGAGCTCGAAATCGATATATGATGATATTGTGATGACTATATGACTATAAAAACACAATAAACGCAGAAAAACATAGGTAAAGAAGATCTAACCGATGATAATGGTGAAGAACTCGAAGAACAAGATGAAAACCCAGCAGAATCCGAAAAATGCAAGTTGAAATCCGCCTTTTGGGCTCTGAAACCAATTGTAAATCACTATTCCCGTATATATTTCAGCACCTTAATGTTCTTTATCAAATCCGAAGAAGAAACATGTTCAATAATTAGGAAATGATGAAGAAGACGATATGAATATTGAGAGAATATGCAAATGACGGCTGTATGTTTGTATTCAATATGTTTCAACCGTGTGTTTACAAAAAGCAAACCCTAGGAGCTTTATAGCTCCAATTAATTAACTATGGGGCATTGACACAATTGCCCCCTAGACTTTTACAATGAAATAAATTACCAGGAAATAAATACAAAGCAAAATCTTAAGTAAATAATTATTACAAAATAACTTCGTATGATCGAAATTAAATGTCTAATAATCTCCCCCTTTTCGATCATTTAGGAGGTCCTGGAACTCTGGCATGATCATTCGATTCTCGGAGTCCAAGGATGACGTCAAAGCGTCTGGTCACTTGTCTCATATGTAGCCTTTCGTTCAGGAGGTCAATGCCGCTGAGGGTATCCTGAATCTCCTTTGGTGAGCATCTTTGTTCTGGATCTGGTTGAGCATCAAAATCTTGAACTTTCTGAGTAAGCGCTGCTCGAACCAATCTGAGTGTACCATCGGAGTAACATGGAAGATCCTCAAAGCGCATGTACCTTTTTTAGCCCTTGTGATTGACAAAAATGACACCCGTGTCTCCAGTGAGTATAACTCTGTAAGCCGGATGGTGGGCTAAAAGGAAGTTGTCTTGTTCCGGTGCTCGAAGGCCCTCTTTAACCATCGCACTCTCGATCGCCATTTGGAAGTCTCTGAGGCACATAATGATCGAGCGGCGGTTCATACTTCGAACAAGGGCACCTAAAGCAGTCATGCGAGACAGACACCCTTTAATATGATTTTTCAATCGTTCGTGTTAGAATTCGATGTCGTCCACATTTATGAAGTCCAGAACATTCTCGAAGAACTCATCAGCCGTGCCATCTTCTCTTTCTACTTGAAAGGCGGGAGAATATACTTTTCCCCTTTTCCACATGGTGATGGATATGAGTTTCTTTATCTTCGATTTGGACACTTTTGACCTCCTTTCCCTGAGCATTAATTGATAGTATTCAGCCTGCTCAGCTTTGCTTACATTTGTCAGTTCCATCAGGAGGCGTCTGCTGAAGGATCCAGGCTTGTTTCTGAATACCATTTTGAATCTCTCTTCTAAGTACGGGTTCTGAAACTGCTCAGGAGGAAACTTCTGCAGGAATTCTATGAGGCCCTGAACGGGGGGGGTTCTTCGATTTCAGACTTTTTTGCTTCAAGCAGTTTTATGATTGTCCCCCGCCGTTCTTGTCTAAGTTTGTCTTTTTCTTCAGGTGAAAGATTGTGTACCTCACCTCTTGAAAACTGGCCTACCCAGTACAAATTCTCTCTCCTATTTTTACCGGGTCCTTCTGGAGTTTCATCAAAGCAATCGACCCTCTTGGTTTGTGAAGAACCTGGATGTTCGGTTTGTTGGACTGGGGGAGGACTTGGAGATCTTGTAGGGCTTAGGACTATATGGGATTCTTTGAGTGATGGGGGAGCTTGAATGGATGAAAGAATTTCTTGTTGTGGGGCTGGTGGTGGTGAGTTTAGGAAATCAAATGAGGAAGATGAGGATTTTTTAGGTGATTCTGGCTCAGGCTTAGGAATGATCAATGGTTCGTTGTCCTCAGTATGAGAGTTTGAGTCAGACACCAATATGATTTCAACTTTCTCATGAGCGGGCACGAACTCTACCATAGCTGTCATTGGATCCAGTGGAGCTGGACCCTCGAACATGGGCTCGTCTTGTAGCATTAAGTATTCCTGAGCCTCCTGCATCTGTTCCCCTGACCCCTGGATTTCTGTTGACTCAGTCTCTGCTCCCCCTACAACCAACCTGGCTCTGATACCAATTGTAAATCACTATTCCCGTATATATTTCAGCACCTTAATGTTCTTTATCAAATCCCAAGAAGAAACATGCTCAATAATTAGGAAATGATGAAGAAGACAATATGAATATTGAGAGAATATGCAAATGGCGGCTGTATTTTTGTATTCAATATGTTTCAACCGTGTAATTACAAAAAGCAAACCCTAGGAGCTTTATAGCTCCATTTAATTAACTTTGGGGCATTGACACAATTGCCCCCTAGACTTTTACAATGAAATAAATTACAAGGAAATAAATACAAAGCTAAATGCTAAGTAAATAATTATTACAAAATAACTCCATATGATCGAAATTAAATGTCTAACATAAACCCCCTAAGTTTTTCATAGAGCGTACTTTCAAAACACTTGACTTTGATAATTTTGAAATATTAGAGTGTTTTGAGAGATTAGGATGGGCTAGAGCTATACAATGGAAACATCCATATATCCATACTAGTTTGATCCGACAGTGGTTCGCTACTGTTCGGAAAGCAGAAGAGGAAGAGGACCATGACTTTGAGCTCACAGGATTAGTAGGATACAAGAAAGTGTCAATATCTTGGAAATTCCTTTGTGGGAATTCAGTATAGACGCAGATATCCCAAGGCCTAGGGAATTTTGGTCATCTTTAGACCTTCAAGGGGGTATAGCGAGACAAATTGGTGGACGATGTAAGAAATGGGATGGGATGTCAGCCACGATATTTGGAATGTCAATTGAGGAGGTAAGAGAGTATGTCCATTATAATACGGGGGACTTATGTCCGCTAGCTAAAGTGCTGTGGAAGTTTGTTATCCTCAACTTGCTTCCCAGAAGTCAAGACACCACTGTTGTTAGATCCAAAGAGACACTGTTAGTGAATGCTTTAATGACAGGATACCCGACCATATCCTTAGGGTACATAATAATGGAAAATCTGTGGGAGTGTAGTTTCCCAGGTCAATGGATGAATTATCCACACTGCCGTATGCTAACAAAGCTATTATTAAGAAAGTGGTGTCGGAACAACTACCAATTAAATACCTTAACCCAAAAGAGATTTGGATCACTAGACTCATATCGTTAGGGCTAGTTTTCAAGAAGAACCATTTAGGCTACCAAATTTGTTGTCCTAAAACCTCTAAAGTAACCCAAATCCCATTCATTGTACCCGACAACCATGAAGGACAAAACGACAAAGAGGATGAAAGATCATGGGAAAAAGTAAGAATCGAAGACTTGATGAGACTCAAATCAACACCTGAAGGACGTCATGGGTAGCATACTAAATGCAAACAAAGAATTGGTGAAGAATATTGAAATGTTGCAAGAGGAGCAAAACAAACATGCGAAACTGTTTCACACGCACTCAGACTGGCTCACCAATCTTCAGATCACTGTCGGAGAGTTGGAAGAGATTGTCGCACCTCCGGCCGAATGTTGATTTTATAATTATTTGAATATTAATTTTAATTATGCGTGCTAAACATCAAGTATGGTTTGATTTATGTCTAATGTGGTGGTTTGTTTGGTTTGGTTTGGTTATTTACGTTTATTTGGATTGTAATAGTACCTTATTTTTATTTTTAATTTTAAAGTGTGATGTTTATTTTAAGTTGAATTATAAAAGTTGAATTTTGTTTGTTTAATATTTGCTTGTTTAATTTTAATTGTTATAGATAAGGAATATGTACTGATCCATCTTTCTGTGATCTTAACCGAATAATTAATTTTGATGTGACGAGGACGTCACAAAAGTCTAAATTGGGGAGGGTAGCTTATAACGATAAAATTAATTAATTAATTTAGCCCTCATAAAAAATTTTAGACTACATTCTATATCAAAATTAGAAAGATTTACAGCCCCACGTACCAAAACAGTAAAAATTTGAATTCTTAGCAGTGTTAGGCGCAGGCCTGCGGGCCCTGCGCCCCATCGAGATAAATTGCCGATTTGAGCCCCATTTCATCATTTTCACAACCCTAGAACATTAGTTTAGGCTTTGGTGTGCTGCTCCTTCGAAAAAACCCTACTATTGTGCCCAAAATTTGCAAATTTAAGATTCAAAACACCCAAATTTTCATAAATATCAAAGATCTAGGCTAGAAATCACCTCATTGAGGGTAATTTCATCCATTTTAAAGATTTTTGGGTAGAGTAAGTGGTGAAGAAAGCAACTAGATTTGTACCAAGTTAAGCTTCCAATCACCAAGGTTATTGTTTTTATTGAGTAATTGCAACTTATTTCATACTTTTTGAGCAAAAATGAAAGCTTGAGCTTCATGGTCTTCCATGGAGTTTTCATGGTGATTTTGACTTTTTAGAGTCAAAGTATGTGAAATTACATTAATTTGACGATATCCATGATGTATGTTTTATGAGATATGAGTTTATTACTTAAGTTTGATAATTTGACATGGTTAATTTCTAAAAATTAATTCGAATTTAAAAAGTTGGTTGCCTAAATGTGCATATATTATTAAAATCATAAAACTGGCGTGATTAGCTTAAAAACTAATTTTATGTGCTAAATGGTTTTTATTAAAACATGATGAATGTTTAGTGCGTAAAATAATGGCAAATTGTAGACTATATATATAAGATGCAAAATGTGAGCGTAAAAGAATATATATATAGATGCATCTTTTAAGTAAGCGTAATTGTGCATTTTGCAATTATAGGTTACATTACTTAATTTATCTCATACATATTGTGGTTGGTTGGCACAAATTGTAGATTTCGAGGAGAACGAGGCAACGAACTCAAAATGTTAATGTCCCAATAAATTCGTCTCCAAACCTCCGATTATCCCAGCACCCCGAACACATTAGAACACACTTATATTTTTATAAAAAAATATTCCAATAAGGTGTTAGCTGAAAAGAGGGTTAAGAAGAGTGATTTTGAGGACTATGGGATCCCATACCTTTTTGACTATTTGGGGTGGGAAAGTGTACTTGAGTTGGGCGGCCACGATATTTATCAGGCTGATGTAGTCGAGTGGATGTCAACCTTACGGAGGGAGTCGGGTCGTTCAACGAACGACTTTAGGTTGATAGGTACCATCCATGGTAGGGACGTGACGATGGATGCACAAATCCTTCGCCAATTATTTAATTTAGATACTGGTGTAGGCTGCGAAGGGTCTAACCAGCAGGGGTACGAGTAACGGAATGAGACCAAATTGGCCTTCACTGATATGACTAGGTTAGGGGAGTGGAGAGAGCAGGTAAATAGAGTTTTTATTCCATCCATTTTGGAGTCTGAGTCATCCACTTCCTATAGCCGAAAGGCTTTGTCTCCGAGGTGTAAGGTGCTTCACAAGATTATTGTGAACAACATCTTGCCTCGTGATAGTGACCTGACCAAAGTCAGGCATAGGGATATCACAGTCCTTCACGCCCTTCTTAAGGGTAGGCCCAGACTGTCCTTTGCGTGGACAATTATGAATGATCTGTGGGATATGTACGATACGAGTGAGAGGACGATCATCCCCCATGCTTGGTTGATCTCCAAGTTCCTCGAGAGTACGGGCTCACTTTTGCCTGATTCCCTGCTATCCCCCATTTCGGCGACGTTCATTACGGCCGCCATGTTCCCTACCATGATTTTTAGGGAATTTAATGAAGGGTTCGAGATATTCGAAAAAGGGACAAGTGAGTCGTATATCGAGGACTATACTGAGATTGAGAGGAGAGAGAGAGAGAGAGAGGAGAAGGCCGCCAATGAGGCGGGAGTTCAGCATGCTGATCCGAACCTAGGTGCGTCTGCCTCACGCAGTCGAGGTAATGACAGTTTTGTTTTTGACCACATGATGAGGCAGATAGAGGAGATAGCAGTGGGTCAGGGTGAGTTCCGAGACGATGTGACCCAAAGATTAGATGAGATGAATGAGCGTATGAACCATATTTATGATAGAGTCGATCATTTAGCAGGTCGGGTAGATCAGTTATAGGATGGGGCAGAGAGCGCTGGCATACCAAAATGCATACTACCAGCACCATGACAGGGCATATTGGGAGGGAGTCCGACATCACGAGGACTCCGTAGCTAGTATACCATATTAGTCTTATGAGGATTACACGATGCCTGATTACCAGACCTATAACCCTGCCGTCGATACTTATCAGCGCTATCTGGCGCATGGCAGGCAGGATCTCCCAGACCCGATGCCTCCTCACTTGGTCCCGTATACCGACTTCTTCAACAGCATCTTCGGTCTTCTTCCGTCGCCTCCTCCATTTGATTGATCGGGTTCATCCTTCCTTATTCTTTACTTTTCTGTCTTTTATTTTATTTTCATTTGTTATGCATTTAATTTCTTTATCTTAATTTTCATTTATTTTAGTTCTTAGCCGAGTCCTATTTAGAGTTTATAATGTTTATATAGTCTGTCACTTCTTCCCCAATCGAATCTTGTTTGCCGATCAGGCCATGGAACATTATGATACTTAGAAAATACATATGCGAGGAATTTGCTAGTGCTGATTGGATATTTTATAATTAAGAAGAGAGTCGTAGTAATAAATAAAACTTTTGCCATGTAAAATGAATTCAAGTACATTAAAATTTATTTGGGCTAAAATATATGTAATGTGTCAAAAGAATTTGGAAACCCATGCAATAAGGGGGAGAACTTAATCATGTTTTAGCCTCAGAAGTGAGTTAATTGTAGTCTAGATGGTTCGGGAAACAAAGTCCGTAAGGGTACCATTCATGCCTAATCCCCTAAAATAAAACCATTTGGTTTGGGAGCGATTCACTGAAATCTCGTTACATGGACCATCTAGCTAATCCACTTTGAAAAAGAAAATAGACAGAAGCATGGTGTAAAAAAGAAAATTTGATGTAAACATGCAAAGAGGAAAAGATGGTCAGAAGGCCCACATCCTTTAAGTATCGTAACCTTGAGCAAAAAGGGTATTTTCAAAAGTGAGATACATTATATAAATTCTAAGAGAAATATATATTTACTGAAAACGTCCTCAATTTACACCTTAAGAACTTTAATGCATTAGTGAGAAGGCTAGCTTAACATAAAATTCCTAGAGTCACTGCTAATACTTGGTAGTTACATAGTTAGTTCTGATTTAAAGGCTTGTTCGGGGACGACTAAGAGTTAAGTTGGGGAGATTTGATAAGTCTATAATTTATATGGTTTCAGAGTCATATTATAAACATTTTAAGCATCGATACTTCGTAAAATCCATATTATTACACAAACTTTGTATTTCAGGGCCAAGATGTTAAAAAGAAGCAATCCGAGAGAATTCAGAGCAAACCTAGCTGAGGGGTCGCAGGCCTGTGCCACCCTGCACTCCACAAAGAGTCTCAACTGTCCAGAAACGTTCCAGCGCATGCCAGCTAAACCGTAGATGCATCCTGGCGCAGGGGTAGGAGGGGGGTGCTGGCCTGCGCTAGTGCGGCGCAAAAACGCGTTTTACAGCCTGTGGAACCTCATCTCGACTTCCCTAAAAAGACAAGTCGAGGGGCAGCCTTGAAGAGAGCCTCGACGAGTGTCAAAGTGTGCCGAAGCCCTGCCATAGTGGATCTACGATACGAGAACGAAGACGGTGATTCGCAAGCTACTCAATGACTCGGATCTACGATTGTGAGGAGCATACGATGAGCGGCTAATCCCATTAACCGTTTGCGGAGGATCTACAGCTAAGTTTACTCTACTTTAACTTCTCGTGCTTTGATGTTTTTGTATTAAATGACATCTACTATGTGTATGCAAATGATAAGCATTCGGCTACGATTAAGATTGTATGTTTTGATTGGTAAAAGCTAGATCGTTTATCGTTGTACTATTATCTGTGCCGAGTCCATTAGCTTAGGGATTAACACAAGTATTAATATTGCATACGCTATGCCGACAGTTATTGGTTAAGACATGTTGGTTAATTTAGTCGCGCAATTGATTATGTCTATGGGATCGTTGCATGAAATTATAGTGAGTAATACTTATGTCGTGGTGATCCCGTGAATGGTTATTCGTCTCTTTATTGTTTATCTACTACGTTAGTTACTTCGTCATTAATTTTAATTACAAAGCGATAGCAAGTCATTATTCTAAATAAATCATTCAAATCCACAAATTCACAATTTAAATGCTTTCAATAAACTTATATGGATAATAACCTAACCCTAATTACGACCACACTCCCTATAGATTCGACGCTTACTTCTCTAGCTAAATAGTGGATTTAAAGACTAAGTGTGTGGGTCACAACGACGGCCCGTCAACATTTTTGGCGGCCGTTGCCGTGGACGACCAATTTACATGTTAAGAATTTTAATGGATTAATGCGAAGGATAGCATAACATAAAATTCCTAGAGTCACTACTAATACATGCTCGTTACATAGTTAGTTCTGATTCCAAAGGCTTGTTCGGGGACGACCAAAAGTTAAGTTGAGGTGATTCGATAAGTCTATAATTTATATGGTTTCAGAGTCATATTATTATCATTTTAAGCACCGATACATCGTAAAATCCGTATTATTACTCCAAGTTTGTATTTCAGGGCCAAGATGTTAAAAAGAAGCAATCCGTGAGAATTCAGAGCATGCCGAGCTGAAGGGGGCGCAGGCCTGCGCCACCCTGCGCTCCACAAAGAGTCCCAACTGTCCAGATTCGTTCCAGCGCATGCCAGCTAAACCCTAGCCGCATCCGGGCGCAGGGGGGTGGAGGCCTACGCCTGGCCTGCGCTAGTGCCGTTCAAGAACGCGTTTTATAGCTTTTGGAACCCTAATGTCGACCTCCCTGTAAATACAAGTCGAGGGAAGCCTTGGAGAGAGCCCCGACATGTGTGAAAGTGTGCCGAAGCCCTGCCGGAGTGGATCTCCGATACGAGAACGAAGACGGTGAATCGCAAGCTACTCAATGACTCAGATCTACGATTGTGAAGAGCATACGATGACTGGCTAATCCCATTAGCTGTTTGCGGAGTATCTATGGCTACGTTTACTCTACTTTAACTTCTCGTGCTTTGATGTATTTGTATTAAATGAGATCTACTATGTGTATGCAAATGATAAGCATTCGGGTACGATTAATATTGTATGTTTTGATTGGTAAAAGCTAGATAGTTTATCGTTGTGCTATTATCTGTGACGAGTCCATTAGCTTAGGATTAAGACAAGTATTAATATTGCATACGCTATGCCGACAGTTCTTTGTTAAGACAGGTTTTGTTAATTCAGTCGCGCAATTGATTATGTCTATGTGATCGTTGCATGAAATTATAGTGAGTAATACTTATGTCGTGGTGATCCCGTGAATGGTTAATCATCTGTTTATTGTTTATCTACTACGTTAGTTACTTCTCATTAATTTTAATTACAAAGCGGTAGCAAATCATTACTCTAAATAAATCATTCAAATCCAGAAATTCACCATTTAATAGCTTTCAATAAACTTATAAGGATAATAACCTAACCCTAATTATGACCACGTTCGGTATAGATTCGACGCTTACTTCTCTAGCTAAATAGAGGATTTAAAGACTAAGTCTGTGGGTCACAACGACGGCCCGTCAACAATTTTGGCGCCGTTGCCGTGGACGACCAATTTACATGTTAAGAATTTTAATGGATTAATGCGAAGGATAGCTTAACATAAAATTCCTAGAGTCACTGCTAATACATGCTCGTTACATAGTAAGTTCTGATTCCAAAGGCTTGTTCGGGGACGACCAAAAGTTAAGTTCAGGAGATTTGATAAGTCTATAATTTATATGGTTTCCGAGTCATATTATGATCATTTTAAGCACCGATACATCGTAAAATCCGTATTATTACTCCAAGTTTATATTTCAGGGCCAAGATGTTAAATAGAAGCAATCCGTGAGAATTCAGAGCACACCGAGCTGAAGGGGGCGCAGGCCTGCGCCACCCTGCGCTCCACAAAGAGTCCCAACTGTCCAGATACGTTCCACCGCATGCCAGCTAAACCCTAGCCGCATCCAGGCGCAGGGGGGTGGAGGCCTGCGCCTGGCCTGCACTAGTGCCATTCAAGAACGCGTTATATAGCTTTTGGAACCCTAATCTCGACCTCCCTGTAAATACTAGTCGAGGGCAGCCTTGGAGAGAGCCCCGACATGTGTGAAAGTGTGCCGAAGCCCTGCCGCAGTGGATCTACGATACGAGAACGAAGACGGTGAATCGCAAGCTACTCAATGACTCAGATCTACGATTGTGAAGAGCATACGATGACTGGCTAATCCCATTAGCTGTTTGCGGAGTATCTATGGCTACGTTTACTCTACTTTAACTTCTCCTGCTTTGATGTATTTGTATTAAATGAGATCTACTATGTGTATGCAAATGATAAGCATGCGGGTACGATTAAGATTGTATGTTTTGATTGGTAAAAGCTAGATAGTTTATCGTTGTACTATTATCCGTGCCGAGTCCATTAGCTTAGCATTAAGACAAGTATTAATATTGCATACGCTATGCCGACAGTTATTGGTTAAGACAGGTTTGGTTAATTCAGTCGCGCAATTGATTATGTCTATGTGATCGTTGCATGAAATTATAGTGAGTAATACTTATGTCGTGGTGATCCCGTGAATGGTTATTCGTCTCTTTATTGTTTATCTACTACGTTAGTTACTTCTCATTAATTTTAATTACAAAGCGGTAGCAAATCATTACTCTAAATAAATCATTCAAATCCAGAAATTCACAATTTAAATGCTTTCAATAAACCTATAAGGATAATAACCTAACCCTAATTACGACCACACTCCCTATAGATTCGACGCTTACTTCTCTAGCTAAATAGTGGATTTAAAGACTAAGTCTGTGGGTCACAATGACGGCCCGTCAACAGTTTTGGCACCGTTGCCGTGGACGACCAATTTACATGTTAAGAATTTTAATGGATTAATGTGAAGGATAGCTTAACATAAAATTCCTAGAGTCACTGCTAATCCATGCTCGTTACATAGTTAGTTCTGATTCCAAAGACTTGTTCGGGGACGACCAAAAGTTAAGTTGATGAGATTTGATAAGTCTATGGTTTATATGGTTTCAGAGTCATATTATGATCATTTTAAGCACCGATACATCGTAAAATCCGTATTATAACTCCAAATTTGTATTTCAGGGCCAAGATGTTAAAAAGAAGCAATCCGTGAGAATTCAGAGCAAACCCAGCTGAAGGGGGCGCAGGCCTGCGCCACCCTACGCTCCACAAAGAGTCCCAACAGTCCAGATACGTTCCAGCGCATGCCAGCTAAACCCTAGTCGCATCCGGACGCAGGGGGGTGGAGGCCTGCGCCTGGCTTACACTAGTGCCGTTCAAGAACGCGTTTTACAGCCCCTAATCTTGACCTCCCTACAAATACGAGTCGAGGGCAGCCTTGGAGAGAGCCCCGACATGTGTTAAAGTGTACCGAAGCCCAACCGGAGTGGATCTACGATACAAGAACGAAGACGGTGATTCGCAAGCTACTCAATGACTCAGATCTACGATTGTGAAGAGCATACGATGAGCGGCTAATCCCATTAGCCATTTGCGGAGTATCTACGGCTAAGTTTACTCTACTTTAACTTATCGTGCCTTGATGTATTTCTATTATGTGTATGCAAATGATACGCATTCTGCTATGATTAAGATTGTATGTTTTGATTGGTAAAAGCAAGATAGTTTATCGTGGTACTATTATTTGGGGCGAATCCATTAGCTTAGGGATTAATACAAGTATTAATATTGCATACGCCATGCCGACAGTTATTGGTTAAGACATGTTTGGTTAAGTTAGTCGCGCAATTGATTCTGTCTGTGTGATCGTTGCATGAAATTATAGTGGGTAATACTTATGCCTTGTTGATCCCGTGAATGGTTATTCGTCTCTTTATTGTTTATCTACTGTGTAAGTTACATCGTCATTAATTTTAGTGACAAAGCGATAGCAAATCATATCTCAAAATAAATCTTTCGAGTACACAAATTCACAATTTAAATGCTTTCAATAAAGTTATAAGGATAATAACCTAACCCTAATTACGACCACACTCCCTGTGGATTCGACCCTTACTTCTCTAGCTAAACAGTGGATTTAAAAAGTAAGTCTGTGGCTCACAACGACGGCCCGTCAACAGTTTTGGCGCCGTTGTCGTGGACGACCAAGAGTTAAGTTTGGGAGATTTGATAAGTCTATAATTTATATGGTTTCAGAGACATATTATGATCATATTAAGCACCGACACTTTGTAAAATTCGTATTATCACTCAAAGTTTGTATTTCATTGCCAAGATGTGAAAAAGAAGCAATTCGTGAGAATTCAGAACAAACCAAGCTGAAGGAGGTGCAGCCCTGCACCACCCTGCGCTCTACAAAGAGTCCCTATTGTCCAGATACGTTCCAGCGCATGCCAGCTAAACCCTAGCCGCATCCGGGCACCGGGGGGCGGAGTCCTGCGCCTGGCATGCGCTTGTGCGGTGCAAAAACACGTTTTACAGCCTGTGGAACCCTAATCTCGACCTACCTATTAATACAAGTTGAGGGGCAGCGTTAGAGAGAGCCCCGACATGTGTGAAAGTGTGTCGAAGCCCTGCCGAAGTGGATCTACGATACTAGAATGAAGACGGTGATTCGTAAGCTACTACATGACTGAGCTCTACGATTGTGAAGAGCATACGATGAGCGGCTAATCCCATGAACCGTTTGCGGAGGATCTTCGGCTAAGTTTACTATACTTTAACTTCTCGTGCTTTGATGTATTTTTATTAAATGAGAACTATTATGTGTATGCAAATGATAAGCATTCGGCTATGATTAATATTGTATGTTTTGGTTGGTAAAAGCAATATAGTTTATCGTAGTACTATTATTTGGGTTGAGTCCATTAGCTTATTGATTAAGATAAGTATTACTATTGCATACGCTATGCCGACAATTATTGGTTAAGACATGTTTGATTAACTTAGTCGCGCAATTGATTATGTCAATGTGATCGTTGCATGAAATTATAGTGAGTAATACTTATGCCTTGGTGATCCCGTGAATGGTTATTCGTCTCTTTATTGTTTATCTACTGTGTTAGTTACATCGTCATTAATTCTAGTGACAAAGCGATAGCAAATCATTACTCTAAATAAATCATCCGAATCCACAAATTCACAATTTAAATGCTTTCAATAAACTTATAAGGATAATAACCTAAACCTAATTTCGACCGCACTCCCTGTGGATTCGACGCTTACTTCTCTAGCTAAATAGTGGATTTAAGGACTTAGTTTATGGGTCATAACGACGGCTCGTCAACAGTTTTGGCGCCGTTGCCGTGGACGACCAATTTACATGTTATGAATTTTAATGGATTAATGCGAAGGCTAGCTTATAGAGTCACTGCTAATACATGCTCGCTACATAGTTAGTTCTGATTCCAAAGGCTTGTTCAGGGACGACCAAAAGTTAAGTTTGGGAGATTTGATAAGTCTATAATTTATATGGTTTCAGAGTCATATTATGATCATATTAAGCACCGATACTTTGTAAAATACGTATTGTCACTCCAAGTTTGTATTTCATGGCCAAGATGTGAAAAAGAAGCAATTCGTGAGAATTCAAAACAAACCAAGCTGGAGCAGGCGCAGCCCTGTGCCACCCTGCGCTCCACAGAGAGTCCCTACTGTCCAGATACGTTCCAGCGCATGCCAGCTAAACCCTAGCCGCATCCGGGCGCAGGGGGGCGGAGTCCTACCCCTGGCCTGTGATAGTGCGGTGCAAAAACGCGTTTTAGAGCCGGTGGAACCCTTATCTCGACCTCCCTATAAATACAAGTTGAGGGGCAGCGTTTGAGAGTGCCCCGACATGTGTGAAAGTGTGTCGAAGCTCTGCCGGAGTGGATCTACGATACTAGAATGAAGACGGTGATTCGGAAGCTACTACATGACTTAGATCTACGATTGTGAAGAGCATACGATGAGCGGCTAATCCCATGAACCGTTTGCGGAGGATCTTCGGCTAAGTTTTATTAAATGAGATCTATTATGTGTATGCAAATGATAAGAATTCGGCTATGATTAAGATTGTATGTTCTGGTTGGTCAAAGCAAGATAGTTTATCGTGGTACTATTATTTGTGTTGAGTCCATTAGCTTATTGATTACGATAAGTATTACTATTGCATACGCTATGCCGACAATTATTGGTTAAGACATCTTTGATTAACTTAGTCGCGCAATTGATTATGTCTATGTGATCGTTGCATGAAATTATAGTGAGTAATACTTATGCCTTGGTGATCCCGTGAATGTTTATTCGTCTCTTTATTGTTTATCTACTGTGTTAGTTACATCGTCATTTGTTGGTACACCCTGTGTGACGATAGCAGTCTAAGTGATCAAACATTGTGGTTTAGCAAGTGTTAGATATATATGTTTATGTATGGTTGATAATTATTATCATTTGTGTGTTTGAAGTTAATGTAATGTATTACAAGAAGTTCAAACATAAATATCAAATAAAAAATCAAACATAAGTTAAAAACATAAGTTTCAATACTAAGTTGAGTATGTGAAAATGTAGATTCGAAATGTCTAAGGACCAAGATTCGAATCTAGGTCAGATTCGAATGGGTCAGTTAGACAGATTCGAATATGCTTACTTAGGCAGATTCGAGAGTGTCAGTGTGGACAAACTCGAATGGGCCTTGGGCCGGATTCGAGTTTGGCCTGTGACAGACTCGAATTAGCCTCTATAATTAGGGATAGACTCGAAATATTATGAGACTTTTTGCAGAATTCGAGAGTGATTAAGCATTAAGCGATTTCGAGTTTATCATCAGTGTTAGAGTCGTTTCGGAGAGAATCAGTTCGTAGGTGCGTTCTTGTGTAGTTCGTGCAGCTTCTGATAGTCTCCGTGTTTCATAGTGAGAGTTGTTTCCGTCTACCCGTTAAAGAGGATTCCGCACTCTTTGACGGTTCCGCGTCTGGATAGATCTGTGTTTGGTAGACCTTACAAGTGGTATCAGAGACTACGGGGTGTTCTTGGTGTCCTTCGTGTTCATTCAAGATATATCCTAGGTTTCTTGACGCTTTTGGACGGTTTTTCTCTCCAATTCATGTGTTTTCGTGTTTTTCGAGCTTAGCAAATTCTCATCCGGGAAATACTTCGTGTTTTTCACGTTTTTGATCGAAATCAATATTTTTCGTTGAAAAAATATTGATTTAATCTGCAAAACGTAAAGAAATCGAAGTATTAGCCGTTTTTCGAGTTTGCGGCACTCGAATCTATTAGGAGTAATTAGGGTTATTCTTAGTCTCGAGTCTAACCAAAATCCGCTCCTTTCGAGTTTGATAAACCCTGTTTCGAGTTTAATTCGAGTTTGTGCTAGTTTCGAATAGGTTCTCGAGTCTGCTGACATTCGAGTTTGATTCGAATTTGGACTAGAGTCGAATAGGGCTTCGAATCTACTGAGTGTTCGAGCTTGCCTTGACCTTCGAGTTTGACGACTTTCGAATCTGTCATAATCTTCGAATTTAGTTGAATTATCAAACTTAATCGAATTTAATCCCAAACAAATTTAAAATTAATTATATTCGAATCAACCTATATTCGAAAGAATTAACTCAAATTAGTTTCGAATTAAATTAATTAAGTTCAATTCAATTACTTTCGAGACGATGTCAAATCTTCAAAAGTTTCTGGAAATGGACCACGAGGTCGGGAAGGCAAACACTCCGCCTAAGTTGATGAAACTCGAGGATTACAATTGGTGGAAAGATCGGTTTGCCGATTTTGTGCGTTTTAATGACATGCGCATGTGGGTCTGTATTGACAAAGGATACATTCCACCAATTTCTGAAGTTGAAGGACGTCAGAGAGTCTTATCATATCAGATGATGAAGGAAGATGATAAGAAACTTTATGAAGCCGAGAACAGAGATTTCTCGATAATTCGGATGGCGTTGCCTCAGGATATACTACACACATTCCGGACTCAGAAGACATCTAAGGAACTTTGGGAGTCACTGGAAAAGAGATGTGAGGGTAATCCGAGGGTACGAAGGAAGCGCATGGAATTATTGAAACAACAGTTTGCGATTTTCAAGTCGTTGAAGGATGAACAGCTGGAAGACACAATAACCAGCTTCTATCATCTGCTGACGGAACTTGAAAGTCACGGGATTGAGTATAATGACACTGAGAAGAACAATAAGCTTCTTGATGCCTTACCAGCCAAATGGGTTATGTATGTGGCAATGATAAAGCTTAATGAGGACAAGTATTATACCCAATCATTGGGAGATATGGTGGGAACGTTGCGAGCTTATCATTTCGAGCTACTGAAGGCCGAAACGGATTACGAACAAGTCCAGAATCCAGCGATGTATTTTGGAAAATCAACAAAACCTTCAGCCGCAGCTGATCTGAAGTCTGCTACAGCGTTTTTCACCGGAGAAACGTTGTCACCAGCAGAGACTGACGACACACTGAACAGAGCGTTCTTAGGATTAGGAAGATCGGAAGAACAGCAGTCTCAAGTACCAGAGGCATGAACATCTCAGGGCTACTCAAAGATGCCCATGAGCGCTAAATCAGCGGAAGAACATTTGAACTTGCTTGCTTCATTTGTGGCCGCATACGGGAACTGCGTTCAGGGGAAGATAAATGATCCTGCTCTCTGGGATGAAGACTATGATCAGGTCGACCCTGACGATCTTGAGGAGATGGATCTTAAATGGCAACTGGCCATGGTAACCCAACGGGTTAAAAGATTCATCAAACGAACTGGGAGGAATCTGACTATGAACAATAAGGGGATTGGGTTTGATAAGACCAAGGTCAAGTGCTACAATTGTCAAGGTCTGGGACACTTCGCCCGAGAATGTCAGAGACCGAAGGTAGATACGTACCAAGGGCAGAACCAACATCATGGACAGTTTCGGATTCAGTCCCAACAGCGATACCTTCCGAGTTCATCTGCCGGTCAAGCCAATCTAGCTGGTCTACTATCAAATGTCACATCAGACAGACAGCTGGATGGTACCTACGACTGGAGTTCACATCCGGAATCAAATGCTCGGGCTTTTATGGCTGAAGTCACAGAGAATGGATGTGAAGGGGAAGAGCAGACCACAAGGGATAGCAGTCCGATGTGGGTGGAGAAGACGAATGATCAGACGCTTCTGGAGTTTGCCGCTCAAATGGCCAACGTCGAATCCGACCACACAAAGGTTAGTCTGACTTACTCTCTTTTTCATGAATTATGCTTGTTATGTGTTACTTCTAACGATAGGTTGAATCTAGTCTTAGAATCACATAAAACCATAGCTGCTCAAAATGAGTCTTTAAAAGCTAATAACGCTAGCCTAAACGACATTAAGCAAGATCTTAAGGAAAAACTTAAGGCTGATGCTCAAGATGTAATAGTTCTGAAAGACAAACTGAGTGAGCAGTGTGTTAGGTTAGAGCTTATGTATAAGCATGTAGAGGCCTTGACCAAAAATCTTAAGGACAAAGACATAGAGCTAGTTGAAACAAAGGTAAAGGTAGCAGAGGCAAATAGTAAACTAGAGAAGTTTAGGAATTCAAGCCTGAACCTAGGGAAAGTTTTAGATGCTCAACGTCAATCTAAAAAGCCTGTGTAGGTCCCGAAAGGTTCCCAAAGTATATAGTTATAAGCTGTAGAGGGGGGGTGAATACAGCACTTTAAAAAACTACACACTCTTTTTCTCAATGTTTGTATGTATCATCAACAATTGTTAATTACAAACAAGCTTGAATGCGGAATGGTTCAAGCTGAGATGACAGAATACAACAGTATGTTTTACTAGTCTAAGACAGACTTAAACTAGTATACACTGAATACACTCACTAAGATGCACTCAATGTGTTTACAAGACTTTTAAGGAACAGCTTAGGTAAAACAGCTTTGACACACAGATGCTGGTTTACAGAAGATTTGCATGCATGAATATCACACTTGCACGTTCACACTTGGTTTAAGCACTTAGCTATCTTCACACTTCTTTCTGACCTTGGAAGCTTCCTTTTATACTCACTTAGAGGATCTAAGAGAAACATCTTCATTGGACGGAATGAAAAAGGAGAAGTCTTGTTTGAAAAGACAATATAACTTTTCTGCACTTTTCTGAAAAGCAGACGTGCAGAACTTTTGTCTTTTTACTTTGTCTACTGTTGCATTGCCTTTAACTAATTTAGGAATGTCAACTTTGCGTCTTTCTTCCTTGTAAAGGCCTATTTTGATATAAGAAAAAGGTCTGTCACCCTTTTTCAAATAACCTTTTGTCTTCATGTGACAGAACAGCTTGGGCAGGCTGAGCGGTTCTGCTTTCCACTTTGTCTTCGACTTGTAAACTGATCTTGTAGTCAAAAACAATACATGATGACTTGGAAACAAATTCCATAAAGTGTTTAGCCTGTTCACTAAGAACAGGTTCTGTTCACAAAGAACAGAACACCTTAAAAATGCCCAAGCTGCTCAACAGTGTAGAGCAGCGTAGACAGTTTATGTCCAGCCTGATCAGCAGACTGAGCAGCTTGGACAAACTGTCTTGGTTGCAACACATGCAACATATAGAACAGCTTTAGACTGATATTGCAAATCATTTTCAGGTTTCAATAAGGCATATAACAGGCCTTAAATTCAACCTTCAAATGTATCAACAGGTTTGATTATAAAATCTCCCCCTCAGATATAGGACAGGTTTGACTGAGGCCTTTTTGTGCCTAACAATCTCCCCCTATTTGCAATAACCAGTCCAAGCTGATTTTGTCAAAAATCACTATATATTTTTACAGTACATTTGCTGAAATAAAATTACAACATTACAGTAAAGTAAAAGATCAGTTTATATATACACTGATTCTTGACTATACTAGAACAACATATGTTCTTACAAAAGTACAACTAATATACTAATGTATTTTACAACTAATGTAAAAACAGAAATTACAACTTATGTAATAATGTACAACTAATGTACAGAATGTACAACTAATGTACAAATGTATTTTACAACTAATGTAAAAACAGAAATTACAACTTATGTAATAATGTACAACTAATGTACAGAATGTACAACTAATGTACAAAATGTTTGGACTGTTTGATTTGGGAGCAGATAATGGCAAGCCTGTCCAACTGATGGACAGCTTCCATTCTTCACCTACCCAGATGGCAGGTGGACTTCATTCGACAGGAGGTGGTATCCCTTCTTTGAATCTCTTTACAAGTTCTTCCCTTGTTTCTTCGTGTTCTTCAATTTCAGCTGTAAGAAACATAAAGTTAGAACTTTGAAGTTCACCTCTGTCATAAAAACCTTTCAGCTCTTCCCAGATAGCTGCTCTCCATAGGCTGGACTGATTGAAGGAGGTGGCAATTCTGAAGGCTGCAAGCTGCTTAAGACCAACTTTGTGTAGGTCTGAAGCTCTTTGAAAACATTTCTTCTGAGATAGGGGATCTACAAAAAATGCCCCTAACTCAGGCTCTTCAATCACTTTGCCATCTTCAAATTCAACTCCTTCAGGCAGGCTGTGGTCAACTCCTTTAATTTCCACAGCATAATCTCCTTGTTCAATCATCATAAGGAGTTCTTCCAGCTCTGTATCCCTCTTTGTTCTCCTGGCCTTTATCTTTGGATGTGTCACAGAGACACCTTCACTTATTTCTTTTGGAATCAGGCCCAGCTCCTTTACTCTTTCCATCAGCTTCTTGATGTATGCCCTGATAGTCTTAGCCGTTTCTGACTTAGACTGGCTCAGGGCAACTGCCAGTTCCAACCATTCCCTGTAACCCATTTGAGCAACATCAGTGTGATCATATGATTCCATTTCAGGGCCTGTTGCACCCATCCTGGTGATCTGAAGTTTCCACTGTGTGCCTTTCCTTGAAATGGGAACAGCTTTGACAATCGCCTCCTTGGCCAGCCTTCTAGTAGCAACATCATGAAATTTCTTTCTGGCCAAGTTGTCAAAGTGGAATTTGGCTCTGGCAGAAGGTACTGTTGATTTGGTCACAGAGACCTGAGTACCCTTTTCTCCTTCCTTCTCTTTCTCTTCTGCTGATTTCCTGGCAGCTTCCATTATTTTCTTTTGCACCTCCAAGGTAGACATTTTTATTTTCTTTGCTTCTTGGAGGGCAAGAGACTTAGCAGCTTTGGCAGATTCTTCTTCTTTTCTTAACTCTTCCAGAGCCTTAAGCTGTTCTTCCCTAAACTCAAAGTACTTGTGCATAGGGAGTCCCATCTCTTTGGCTCTGGCTTTGTGAAA
The DNA here is from genome assembly GCA_020465985.1 of Centrapalus pauciflorus. Lineage (NCBI taxonomy): Eukaryota > Viridiplantae > Streptophyta > Magnoliopsida > Asterales > Asteraceae > Centrapalus > Centrapalus pauciflorus. The sequence continues at coordinate 288,343 of JAANYP010006509.1, forward strand.
CTGTGTATCTGCCTGTTTCTGCTCAATAGGATCCTCAGCTGCCTTTTCTTTGCCTTTAGCTGCTGCTTTAGTGACAGCAGCTTCAGAAGTTTCTTCTTCTTCTTCTTCTTCTAGGATAAGGTGCCTCCTTTTGCTGCTAGGCCTGTCCTCAGGAATGACTTCCTCCCCCTTAGACTGAGCAGGGTTTGGAGAGCCAGCCTGAGTAGGCATAGCAGCTTGAGAAACACCTTCAGCTGCACCTGTTTCTGCTGGTTGATCAGTTTGGGTTGCAGACACTGGTATCTCCTTAGGAGAAGGAATCTTCTCCCCCTTAGACTTAGTCTTCGAGGCAGATGATTTCTCCCCCTTTGAAGGAGATGAGGCAGCGACTTCAACCCCTGGTCTGCCTGAAGACACAAAGTCAGCAGGCTTGCCAGCAGGTTTGGAAGGTTTAGGACCAACAAGGCTGTTCACTAAGTAAGCCAAGTTATCCTTTACCTCACCAAGTTGGGAAAGACAGTTTTGAAGAGAAGAAGCTTGGGAATCAGCAAAAGTGGTCAGCTTAACAATGTTGTCTCTATCAGAAGCTGTGAACAACAAACTTTGGAGCTGTGCAAGATGAAGTTCAAGAGAATCTTGCACATCAGCAAGGTTTGATGACACAGAGTTGATAGAGAGCCCATAAGAGTGTTCAGGCTGGCCAATGTTGAAGGAAGGGTAGTATTGCAAGAAGTGAGAAGAGAGGACAGCTGTTGAGAAATGGCTGTCATAGAGGACACAGAGTCCTGCTGTAAGGAGAGGATAGAGGAGAGAGAGTTGGATACATTTTGCAGCTGTGCAGTGAGTGCAAGCAGCTGTGGAGAGTGGTCAGTTTGGGGAGTGACTGGGAAGGATTCTTTGAACATATCAAAGAAGCCTTTGAGCTGCTCAGACACAGAGTCTGAGATGATGGATGGTAGGGAGTGCATGGTATTTTCCAAAGAACCAACTTTGTTGGTCAGCAATGAAAGCTGATCCTTCAAAGGCAGGTCTTTGGGAGATGGAGGTGTATGGGTAGACTGTTTGGAGTGAGTGGATGGAGAAGATGATGATGAGGCTGGTGTTTGAGGATGAGATGGAGAAGGGAGAGAAACTTTGGACAGTAGTTCCATAGCCTGGGCAAAAGTAAGATGGCCCAGGTTAGAGGGATCAAGGGGTCCTTCAGCAGCGGCTGTAGCTGCATCATTAGGAGAAGGGGATGATGGTTGGGGCCTCTCAGATGCTGCTTGTGTTGCAGCACCCTCATGAAGACCAGTGGTGGTTCCCTCTGCAGTGCCTTGGTCTAAAGGCACCTCATCATGGGGAGATGGGATATGCATTTCAACATCAGCAGTGGTAAAACCTGCTGATGGAATTTGCATTGAGGGAGCAGCCTCACCGGAGGGATGGTATGATCCCTGAGGTTCATCAGCTTGGGATATTGGTCCCTCAGCAGCTGTTTGGTGTAGAACAGCTGAATCATGGGGAACAGAAGGTTGAGGCTGAGCTGCTGATTGGTCTATATCAGCAGCGTGGGCACCTCGTGCAGACTCAGAGTGTAAGGGGATATGAGTGGGGGACAGTGTGGACTCAGTGTGGAGTGGAGAGGGCTCCTGTCTTTCAATATCCTCAGCCTGTTGGGAGGCTGGGATAGTTGATGTGGGTATCTCCATTTGTACAACTGGTTCCTGTTGGGAGGAACCAGAGGGTCTAGGCTGACTCAAAGGTGACTCAGGCTGGAGTGAAGCAGGCTCCAAATGAGCTGAACCTTCTCCCAAAATAGGAGAGGCAGCTGGGGTTGCTTCTTTTACAACTGAACCCTGTTGAGAGGGAACAGAGGAGGTGGTTTTCTGGGCTGTTTTCTTTTTGGCTATTGATTTTCTTTGGTAATGGATGGATGATGTGGGTGATTGTGGAGAGGAGAGAGGATCTGTTTGGACTGGATGTGAGACTGGGTCAGGAACAGTGGGGCTGGACTGTTCCATAGTCTCTTGTGCCACAGAGGCACCAGCCACAAAGGCTTCAGGCTCAACAGATGAGCCAGGGTGAGGAATCTGCTCTTCCTCAGCCACAGAGGCTAAGGGAGCAGACTCAGCCTGAGCTGTTTTGGCCTTCTTTTTAGCAGGCCCAGCTTCAGCTGCCATGGTCCTTTTCACAAGCTTGGACCTGGCTTTGGATTTTCCAGTGGGAGCAGCAGTGACTGGATCCACCCTCACAGCAGAGGGTCCTTCCACTAAACCCAACAGCCTCCTCATAGGTGTTGATAGAGGAGGCTCATTTGCCAGTACAGGAGTATGAAAAACTCTATTCCCTATGACAGGGAAAGCAGCAGTTTTAAGTAGAGGTTGAGTATGACATAGATGCTCACCACAGACATGGCAGAAGATGAGACTTAGGAACCTGGGATATCGGACAGCAGCTGGTCTTGTCTCTTGCTGCACCAGGTTTCTCATGTTCAAGAAGATCCATTTGGCCATGTCAAGTGTAGTCCCATCCACCAGCTGAAGGACTACAGGCACTTCATCTCTACTAAGTTGGTCAAAGGAACCAACCTTGCTGCTGAATGACATTACCACAGAGGCAAATAAGAAGCTGTAAGTGGGTGACAGCTCCTTCCTGTACAGAGTAGCTCCAACCTTGGGTTCTGCCACACCACAGAAGCGTAGCAGATTGCCCATTTGCTCATTTTCAGGGTGAGGGAGATCATAGTTCTCAGCAACTGGAAGATGAAGAACCTCCCTCAGAAGATCGACTGTAATCTCAATGGTTTGAGTCCCATTGAGAATAGTACCTTTGATAACCTGAGTGTTTGGATTGTAGGAGCAGGTATACCAGAACTCGTATACCATCTCCTGGTACAGGACACCAGGAGATGCAGTCAGTGCATAGTTCAACGGATGAACTTGCAGAAATTCCACCATTCGGTCGTAACCCTTCCCCACATAGTTTTTGGGGATAGTGAGGTTTGCAATGTAGTTGGTGGGCTTGAGGGTCAGCATCGTGGTGACAGATGGATGTTTAACGACATCCTCACCAACGAAGACTGGTAGAAAGGGATTAGGTCTGTGAGCCATTTGGGAATTTTGAAGGTTTGGGGAAGCAAAAGACACTTAGTCGATTTTAGGGTTCTTGAGGATTTCTGGAATGATGAGGAAGACGAAGATGAAACAGTATGTTGGTATTTATAGGATTTGAATGTTCGTGTGTATGAGAGAGAAAAGGTTTGGGCGGTTTGATTTGAAATGTTAGTTGACGGAAAAACGGAACGGTTGTCCATGTCAGAAACATTTGTCAGACCACTTGACCTTTTTAATCACTAACACACGTAACAAACATTATCCGCAGTAATTAAGTTAAATAAAACATAATTTAAGAAACTTAACTATGAAGAAAGGTAATTAAACTGCTGGTCTACGCTGATGGTCAAACCTGTGATGATCAGGGTCAACAAGGTTCTCAGTCTTCAAGCTGTTCTTCCCTTCAAACTGTGCCTTCAGCCTGCTCTCTTTTGTGAGAACAGGTTGTGTCCAATAGATGAACAGGTTTCAGTATGAAGAAGTGAACAGGTTGAAGACTGAACCATCAGAGCAGGCTGGACGAATAAACAGGTTAAACTGTTTTTGTTCAGCCTGTTGTATGCTCAAGCTGTTCAAGTTTTTCAGACAAATAACTAAGTACAGAACATGTATAACCTGTTCTGTCTAAGCTGTTCAGAGAAACTTGAGCAGTGTGAAACATACAAATTATTAGACCTTTGAGAGACACTTAGTCACTCTTGTTTAACATGCCCAGCTTGCTGACAAGGTAATTAAACCTTGTTTCATCCAGAGGTTTGGTGAAAATGTCTGCAAGCTGTTCATTTATGGAAATAAAACTTACCTCCACATTACCTTTTTGAATGTGATCCCTGATGAAGTGATGTCTGACTTCAATATGCTTTGTTTTTGAGTGAAATACTGGATTGTTGGAGATGGCTATGGCACTTGTGTTATCACACAGAATAGGAGTTTTCCTATACACAAGCCCATAGTCTTCAAGCTGATGCTGCATCCACAGAATCTGCCCACAGCAGCTTCCAGCAGCAATGTATTCAGCTTCAGCAGTAGAAGTGGACACTGAGTTCTGCTTTTTGCTACTCCAACTGATCAACTTTCCACCAAGGAGTTGACATCCACCTGTTGTGCTTTTCCTATCTAACCTGCAGCCTGCAAAATCAGAATCTGAATAGCCTGTTAGTTCAAGACTTGAGTCTTTGGGATACCAAAGACCCAAACCTGGAGTACCCTTCAGGTATCTGAAGATTCTTTTAACAGCTGCTAGATGTGATTCCTTTGGATCAGCTTGAAACCTAGCACATAAACAGGTGGCAAACATAATATCAGGTCTACTAGCAGTCAAGTATAGCAAGCTCCCAATCATGCCTCTGTAAGCTGTAACTGAAACAGCTTTGCCACTGGCATCAGCATCCAATTTTACATTGGTTGCCATTGGGGTTTTAATAGGAGAACTTTGATCAAATTTGAACTTTTTCAAAAGATCTAAAGTGTACTTTCTTTGATTTATAAAAATTCCAGTTGAGGTTTGTTTAACTTGTAATCCTAAAAAGAAAGTTAGTTCTCCCATCATACTCATTTCATACTTAGATTTCATGAGTAATGAAAAATTCTTGCATAGTTGCTCATTAGTAGAACCAAATATTATGTCATCCACATAGATTTGAACAAGCATAATATCAGACTTCACCTTCTTTATGAACAATTTGGTATCCACTTTACCTCTGGAGTACCCATTGCTCATAAGGAATTCAGTAAGAGTGTCATACCAGGCTCTAGGGGCTTGTTTGAGACCATAGAGAGCTTTGTCCAACTTATAGACAAAACCTGGGTGTTGTTCATTTTCAAAACCTGGAGGCTGCTTGACATATACTTCTTCTTGCAGCTTCCCATTCAAAATTGCACTCTTCACATCCATTTGAAATACCTTTATGCTCTTATGAGCAGCGTAGGCTAGATACAAACGAATTGCTTCTAGCCTGGCTACAGGAGCAAATGTTTCATCATAGTCAATGCCTTCCTCCTGTCTGTAGCCCTGAGCAACCAGTCTTGCCTTATTTCTAATGACATGACCTTGCTCGTCCATCTTGTTCCTGAAAACCCATTTTGTGCCAATTATAGTTTTTCCTTTAGGAGCAGGGACCAGCTTCCATACTTTGTTTCTCTCAAACTGATTGAGTTCTTCTTGCATGGCAGTGATCCAATTGGCATCTTTTAGTGCTTCATCCACCTTCTTTGGCTCCATCAGTGAAACAAAACTAGAGAACATACAAAAGTTCCTTAAGCTGTCCCACCGAGTTTGTATCCCTTTATTGATGTCACCAATTATTTGATCATTGGGGTGACACCTGATCCACTTAGGATCATTTTTCAATGATGACTTACCAGAGTTGTTAACATCTTCAGCAGGTCCTGTTGAACAGCTCTCAAGATTTTCAG